>JAQFXP010004780.1:0-10147 GCA_034693685.1 Belba bartosi
TGAGACTAATGCCTAGCCTCATCTTATTATACATAAACTTAAATATCAATAGAAATTAATCCTAAATTAATCCGCAACATTGCTTTAGCTTTCCCTTCATCAAACTATTTCTGCACTTCTCTGTATATAGTCTACAAAATTAACAACATTTAACTAATTTAATAAAAAAAATTGTGCAATATTTAGAAAATTTGATTTAATATAAATTTAGATTAAAATTGATTAAATGAGAAAAGGATATGAATCGGATCATTTCATGCGTTTTTTCAGATTACGCTTACGTCTATACGGACTGTAGGAGTGATGAGAACGCAGTCTCAGAGTTGCATCGATTGACTGAAAAGTGAGATTTTTGTGAAGTCCTGTTGAGTCGAGTGTTCATTGAGTTGTTGTAATGAAAACCAAGCAATCAATGAATGAATGAATGACTAAATGACTGAACGCCTGAATGTTTGTATCATTTGGTTATCTATCAGTGAGTTGTCCTTAACTGACAACACATTGAATCAAATCAAAAGTTTATATAAATATTGTTTATAAAACATATCATTGTTTGTGATTAAGCAACGAACTGATCGCCTGATTCAATGTCTTCAGCTATCAGTGTCTCGTCTGAATTGGCGGTCAATTGTCTCAATTCGCCGAAAGCCCTAAACAAGCATTTAATCAATTGTTTGTCGAAATTATATAAAAACTCATTTAATTTATTTATTACATTACTCGATGGCAACAGATATAGTGCGAAGACTGTCGACAAACCCATTGATAACCGATATTCGAAGAATATTAATCGCAATTTAGCCAAAAGTTATTTTATATTTATTTTAGTTTTATTTCTATTTTCATTAATTCCTAACATTAATTGTGAACACAATTCGAGCCAAAAGATTGTTAAGAATAACAATTATGGCTTCAAATCGAAAGATACCATCAATTATGTCGACATCAAATCGAGTCAAGAAGTAAGTCATCGATCGATCCATACATTCATTCGCTTCTCAACTCTTGTCGACTAAAACTGTTTATCGTTTAAAACACTTTAAATAAAATATTCATTGATTTCATTGTCTTATCATTTCTTAATTCAATGTCTTGTTTGATGGCAGAGCTCAGAAGAGGAGGACTTCTGGTCCGGCTTAGGACACGTCAAGTTCGTACACGCGTTCATAGCATCGGTTTCAGTGATAATAGTGTCCGAATTGGGTGATAAGACGTTCTTCATTGCGGCCATTATGGCTATGAGACACTCCCGAAGCACTGTCTTCATGGCCGCCATGTCTGCCATCTTTGTTATGAACACTTTGGCCGGTAATGCACCGCTTGTTCACATTTAATGATGACATTTATTGACTGATTAGATGTATTTGTTTGCAGTTCTATTAGGAATGGCCACAACAGTCATTCCTCGATTCATAACCCATTACGGGTCGATCGTATTGTTCGCACTGTTCGGCCTTAAGATGCTTCACGAAGGTATGGCCTCTCACTCTCAACCCATTCCTCACTTTTATACTAATTTATGATATGTTTGTCATTATTCGATCCAAAGGTCACTCAATGTCTGCAGACGAGGGAAAGGAAGAGTACGAAGAGGTCCAGAAGTCTTTGAGCAAACGAGAGACCGTAGATCTTGAATATAATGTTTGTTTAGTTTTAGTTAAATTAGATTTCAGTTTGAATTTTAATATTTATCTACACTTCAGATGGTGTCGACATCGGCCGAAGACCCGGAGACAGGAGTTATCAAAACAATATCTTCGGTTTCAATGACGACTCGTTTGAGGCGAAAGCTTATGGTTTATGTGTCTCTTGTCTTCATCGAGACATTTACGATGACTTTTTTGGCCGAATGGGGGGATAGGAGTCAAATAAGTACTATTATTTTGGCCGCTCGGGAGGTATGACTTGTTTTTGCCAAATGACCAAGTTAGTTTTTAAAATTAGTTGCTTTTGACTTAATTACTATAGGATGTGATTGGGGTAACTATTGGCGCCCTTTTTGGTCACTGTATTTGCACGAGTATAGCAGTACTGGGCGGCAGAATAATTGCACAAATGATTTCTGTCAAAACCGGTATATATTTATAAATATTATATAATTTGTTAAATAATTAATAATTATCTCAATCTCTGCATTACAGTCACACTCATAGGTGGCGTTGTTTTCATATTTTTCGCTATTTTTGCACTAATGATGAGTGAATGAAAATTAATACAAATTTAATGCCATTTAGTGTTGTTTATGTTTACCGTATATTGAAGTACAATATATCGCAATAATGTTCGGAAAAATGTTGATTTTGATTAAAGTTTAGTCAAATATCAGTCATTCTCATTGATATCTTTATTTTGAATTTTATTTTCATAATAAAACAATTCAATTATGAAATCAATAATTATTTCTAATATTATTTATTAAACAAACGTTTATTAATTTAAGCAAGACAATTTGAAAATGTTACCATAATTGCACAAATTATTTACCTTGCAAATATTTATTTACTATTTAAATAGAAATTGCTTGTTTATACGGTAATCAACTTGACTTGTCAAAATTTTAATTTAGTAGAGCCTAACTAAAGATTAAAAACTTCTAACTATTTTAAAATTAACTAGGCAGTATAAAAAATTGTGCTTGGCACAAACATTTATAAGAGGATTAAAAAATAATAATTAGCGACACAATTCTCAAATAGCATTTTTTATTTATTAATAAACTAATTCAATTCAATTCAATAACTTTACACAAAGAAAATATTTTACAATTTGATAAAAAAAACAATTGATAATTAATGAGAAAAAATGTAATTAAAAATTAATATACAATCAAAGCCTAGTTCTGTGCCTTTCAATTTTTGCCCGACCCAGTTGACAGAGCTGGGCCGGGACTGTAAATTATCAAAATCTAAGAAAAGGTATATAAATGTTAATATTTTTTGTTAATTCATAAGACATCGAATTAATGAGAATATCTTCGTTGCAATAGATATTGAGATAAGAGACAAGTTTTGGTTTTAAATAGAATTCCTGTCTTTTGAGTAAAGGCGTGAATATATCTACAAAACATGTCTTTTTGCCATCACTTGAAAACAATTCAATTTTAAAGTAATAATAATAACTTCGAAAGTAATTATATTTTTGTGATTTTACTATATCTATGAAAATGTGATTAATAAGAGTCTCAATTGGGAGACATATTCGTGTCATTAGATAAGGATTTAATTGGTCGAGACTTACAGTTTGGTCATTGATTGAGAAGTCCTGAGTTGTTCTTTGGGTACAGATGTCAGTCGTTTTGAATAACTTTTCGATTTCGAGACAAACTCTTGAAGCGGATCCGAAATGACTTTTATTAAACGTTTCGATCAAATCATTGATGAAATACTGGTTGAAAACACCAATTGTTTTGAGGACTGGGATGTGTTCGACAGTTAATAGTGAGATCCGAATCGTTTGAATCAATGGTTTCATTGCTTCCAAACCGTTCTTTCGAATCAATTTCTTAATTAATATTAAAATTTTAATCTCTTGGACACCGAATGTGTTTCGTTTGACTATTTTTGCCATCAATTCAATCGGATATTTGTTTTTGATCTCAAAATAGTTTAATAGTTGAGTTGAGTGTCGATCAAAGTATTTGTGGCACTTATTCCGAAGATAATCGAAATTATAATAATCGGAGAGTTTATAGGTTTCGCACAAAAGAGAAAAGTTATGAAAACAGGATTCCCTGTAATTGTCTTTCTTTGGATCTAATGGCAAAAGCGCTAATTTCTTCAGATATTGTTTTGATATCACTTTCTCAATGTCTGAACTGATCAGAAATCGGTTGACAATAACCAACATATCTATAATGTCGGTCAGAGTCTTGAGAATCCAGGCGTCAGTACTGATGAGACAGCCGTACAATAGCTTTAATACGAATACAAATGACTGAAGAGTTGTCTCGAGTCTCAACTCCTTTCGACTATTTTCGATCATTTCTTCATTTCTGAAGAGTGTTTCAAAATAATCGCTTTTGACTCTTAATACCTCTTTATTGACTAAAAGTTAGTAAATAATCAGAAAATAAAAATATAATTTCGAAATACGTGAACCGAACCGAACCAAACCTGGAATCCTAGTTTGCGCCACAATTATTGTAAAATCATTTTTTGTTGAATTCATAAACAATTGGCAATATTTCGACATTTTTACAGACAATTAAAATATTAAAAGTAAATGAAATAATTTGATATTACATAGTTAATATGAAACTTTCAACTTATAAAGTTATATTAAATATTAATATACATATTTATATCTTGTAATCAAATAAAACAATAGTATATTATTTGAATTAATATCGAAAGTTGTGAATTGTATAAATATACCAGGTTTACTTTATTGGAATGTAACAAACTCTGACCAATACAGTATTTTTTAATTAGAAAAAATATTAATAAAGTTTATTGTAAGTCAAAGTTATATGTTATGTGAGTCTGTAAGTATTTATTGTATCTATTGTCATCTTATTAGTAATGACAAGTGAATTTTAAAATTAAACTTTTACAAACTGTGAACTCTCTGGATATAATTTGCATACAGACAAAGGAATTCGAAACGATACAAAAATTTTGCTATTTTATAAAATGATGTTGTTTTTAACGATAGGATAACTTGTAAATTTTTAATACTCAATTTAAGTTTTATACTATTATTGAACTTTAATTTGAAAAATAAATTATCTTTTTAAACTTATGTTTATAACAAATATTTTGATTAAAACAAAAGTTTAAAATAAAAATTAGATAAAATGATTATAAGTTTCAAATAATTGTATTGAAATTTATTGACTTTGAATATAAACATCACTTTAATTATTTTTTATCAAAGTTTAAAATTAAAAACTTTTGTTTTTCTCTGATATTTGAACTTAACGCTTTAGTACTTATTTCATAACCAGTAAAAGTTAAAAATGTAAAGCTAGTGTACAAGTTGTATAATGTACAAGTTGCTCTATTTATAATTACGTTATATAGCAAAATTTTTGTATCGTTTCAAATTCCTTTGCCTGTACTTTGATCATACTTGCTTGCCATTGTCAAAGATTATCAATATTTAGTATTAAACAGGTGATTTTAAAGAAGTAAATTCAAATTTATAGAAACTTTGCTACTTGAGATATTATGACTTAGAAGCAATTGGTTAGAAGCTTAACCATAGGTCAGCATAAATATGAGACTCTGGATTATGAATATATAGACATATGTTTAATAAGTAAGCCTGACCAAATGTAGCTTTTTTATAGCTTTCTGGATTGTAGTAGATAGCTACTATATACACAATATTGGCGCGTATTATTAAAATTATTCAATATATATTGTAGAATATAATAATACCTTAATGTCGAATATGCTACTGTCGAATGTGCTAAAATAAACTTAATCCTCAATATAAAATTGCATCTATTTTTAAGGTTTAAAAATTTAGATCGTACTCAATGACAAAATTTTGTCAGATACATTGTGAGTGCAGCATTTAATTGCAAGTTCAAAACAATATTGACGTGTCGTGGTTAATCTTGGATGTGAATAATAACAAGAAACAAAGAAATTAGTTTGGGTATATAACACAAGTTATACGAATAAACTTTTGCTCTATATATATTATAACTTATACTATGATATAAGACTTACTTTTGTCAGTGAGTTCGACACAATTATTTCAAACCCAAAAATTGAAATGCCTTTCACTGCTTATATGGTTTATTAAAATGTTAATCAAATTTTTGAGAAATGAATTTTTAAAAATCATATTCTATTCCAATCCAAAACACAAAAACTAAAAAGACTAAATAATTGTACCGTTTGTTAATAAAATTGGCTAAAAATTGTCGGAAATAATGTTAACCAGAACTAAACTTAATTTTTAATTTAATACTGTTTATTTAGAACCAATACTATAAAACAAAATTTTAAAATACAGTAAAAATTTATTATGTGCTGTCGAGGACAGTCTTAATGCCATTCCAGGTCTCCAGAGAGGCGGCCACGATCTGGTCCGGGGGTAAAATAAAGCCGTATTTGCCAGTGTCTCTCAACTCCAAAGCGAATGCCACCTTTACGTCACAGTTGTCGTAAGCTATCGTTAAAATACAACTCAATTGCAGTTCAGACTATATTCTAAATAAATGAATACAAACCCCAATCAATGCTCGAACCGGAAGCCACATCTATTTGTTGAAAGTTATTAAATATATTTTAGTTTATTAGAGCAATAAAAATATATAAATGCTTACAAATCGCATTAGCAATGCTGCCCTGGGTGAATTTTAGTCCATTGGTGTTTTGGATAGCCTTGACTGCAGCCGTTGACAAATCGTTCTAGTTGTAATAATTAAATAAAAATTTTTATTTGTGATTTGTATTGTAAAACATCAAATACAACATGCTTAAATAAGTATACTCTTACCAACTGTTTGGAGTTAGGGGGCAAGGTTTTGGTGTAACCCCAGGGGTACATCCAGATCTGGCTGTAGCTGTGAATTGCGAAATATGAGGCAATATTACCCTTTTTGGCCGTAATCTGATCTGCCATTGCTTTGGCTTCACTTTCAGAAAATGCACTTTTGCCGCAATAGGTCTCACTGCAGGGGTTGGTGGAGGCGCCTGTTTGGCCAAATGCTGCATCCCAACTGGCTCAACCAAATTAAGTTACTCTTATTAATCAAATTTTTATTTTAAATATATCTAATACTTTCTGTTCGGATCGGCTCCATAACAGAGCCCATTCGAGGATCGGGTTTTCCTCCAATTCCTATTAGTTGTCCAGGTGTAGACATAACTTTATTTGGAAATTTTAACATGTTAAAGTTGATATAAAAAATAATGTCTCTAGTTAAAAAACTGTAAAATCAACTAAAATTACCCATCGGAGTTAAGTGTTGGAACAATTATAAACTCGAATTTATCAAGGTATTTGTTATTATCAGAAACAGTGAGCAATTGGTTAGCCATCCAAAGACAAGAAGCGGTTGATATCCACTCTCTCGCGTGTATTCCTTATTTGAATAATAATTAAAATTATAAAATTTAAATCATTAGTAATTAGCTGTCAGATATGAGTACAGTTTGCGCCACTTATAACATACTTGGTTATTATTAAATTAAAATATAATAAACAATATATTGGTAGCACTATTAATTTAAGACTCACTAATAGAAAATTATTTTTTGAGATGATTTGAATTGTATTTATATTATTGTTTTTAATTTAAAAAAATATTAGATAAATATAGGATAAATACCGCATTCAAAAAATACAGTCTTCTTAGCACTTCCTCCCGGGTTTGTGATAATAATGCTGGGAATGTCTCGATTCTCATATGTTTTGCCGATACTCTGATAGGTCACCTTTGAATCTTTAATATTAATTTATTTTTTAATATTTAATAAATACTCACAAATTATAAATTACAAATCAAACTATAAATTGAACTAACTCTGAGAGCCGAGAGCCTTCAGTTCGGCAACAATTTCATCATAAGTGTGATAAACAGTGTTGTAATCGAAAGCCTTAGTGCTGAAGAGGGCATTCCGATTGTTCTGTTCCTGTTCGGAGTCAATCACAGTTTGGAAGTTATTGGCAGCGATTTCGTACTTTATATTTGAACTGTTCAGCGCCAGAAGGAAGTCATTTCCGTCCGGACCGATGAGTGACAGAACTGGTCTCATGTCGGCCATCGGTGGGTTCCAGAAATCGACTTTTGCCTAAAATTAATTTTTGATTAAAATAATGTAAATTTTAAAATCATATTTAAAATATAATATTACTTCAAATTCGGATTTAAGTTTATCCAATTGTTGTAAATTTTGGACATGTTTTGGCAAAATTCTAATAATCTTGTGCTGGCTGAAATCTACGGGCGCGTCATATACAGCTGCACCGATAGCTGTTTGGACTATCACTAACAATATGATGCTTTTGCACAACATTTTGATTGAGTTCTACCAAAACTGTGCCCAAAATCCAAATGACAAAAAGTAGTAAATGTTTTGTTATATATCTAGTAATTAAATAATAATTTATTGAATGTAAATATCATTTAATTGCTATAATTTCCCAACTTTCATCATAAGCTATAATAAAACAATTATCACGTTATGTTTTAATCTATATTAACAATAAATTAACTTTATTGTTTTATATTTGAAAAATAAGAATATAATCCTTTAATCAGAAAAAAAGAAAAAGAAAAGTTTAATCAATTGACAAATACTGTAATCGTAAATTAATTAATTAAACTTATTTTAGAGTTTTAACTTTATAATTATTATAGACTTACAAACGTTAAAAATAATATGCGCGGCAAAAATCTAGAATATCAAAAAAACATAAATTTATAATTGTTTAATTAAATTTTTTGGTTACTATTATGAATTTATATGATATAAATATAATTATTGTTTTAAAATTATGTTTTGTAGTTAAAATCTAAATACTATTTTTGCATTTAATTACTTCAGACACAACACAATTATTTTCACTAAAAATTAATTTACAATTAAAATTTCAATATTATTTTCATATTTAGTTATTTGAAACAAAATATAATTATTTTTAATTAAACAAAATGATAATATTCGATAAAATTTTATAAAATTTTATAAAATATAAAAATTAATATTTTATATTTGAATATTTTTAAACAAAGTTTTAAAAAATAAATGTAAAACAATTGACAAAAATATGTTGCTTATCATATATTAAAGAACTTGTGAATAATTAATCAATTAGTGATAGAACATTTGGTATATGTTTGGTTTCTAGTATAATTTAAGTTAGTTTTTATTTTACTAATTTAACAATTATTTTATTTTTTTTTCAAATATTTTTCTTCTAAATTTGCTAAATATTTTTTTTAACATTTTGTTTCTCCCTACTTTTGCCGCGCATATCATTTTTCAACTTTTGGGAGACTATGATAATTATATCTAAAATAATAATTTGCGTAAATAAACAAGATTAATAATTAGAATTAAACAAAATATTTTAAATATTGCAGTTAAAGAGATTTTTGAATTTCAAATTATACAGTAGATTAAATTACTCTTATCTGTTTTATCAAATATTGATAAAAATAAAATTAACAAAAATTTTGTGTTAAAACTGTCAAAAGATCATTGTAAAATAAAATTATCTAGAAAATTTATTGATGCATTGGAATATGTAGTGTAATAAAAGAATGAAATTTAGAATTGGAGGACAGAATTGAGATAAAAACAATAATAATTTTATTTGTTTAATCTTTAAAAGCCCGATAAAACTACCCATTTATCCGGTTTTACTAATAAAGATGTATATCTTTGTATAATATTTTAAGTTTTTATAAAATGTTTAATATAATGTAATTAAATACAAGCTATTCTTTAACATGAATGTAGATTTGGTTAGAAAAAGTCAATTATAAAAATTTGTCAATATTTAAACTAATCGATGCTTCGTCATAAAACAGCATTTTAATAGAAATAAATTATGTAAAAATTAATAGAAATTGTTGTCAATGCTAGATAAAATTAATTGTAAATTGTAAAAATTGTAGAAATGCAACAAAAATTGTTTGTGGCAATAACCAATTAGACTTTACTTTAAAACGTTGCAAATGTTTTATCCGTGCACAAATTGATAGTACAATACACTACTGACAATAATTGTTAATAATTTAAGCAAATTAAGCTAAAAATATTTTATATTTGAATTTAGATAATAATAAAATTTAATAAAACTTGTACATTAAAAGTTGAATAATATTAGTAAGACTATAATTGCACTTTAAACATATAAAAACAATAAAGTAAATTTTAACACATTTATAAATAAATATGTTTTGTTTTGTTCTTTTAACTCATATTATTATTAACATTCTGTTATAATTATACTCTCAAGAAATAGACGATATGTAGACTTTTTCAAAATTCTCGACACACAAAACCATAAATTAATAAAAAAGTAAAATATATTTTTGGTGATTTTAAATGTGATAATGTCGAATATGCTAATGTCGAATATGTTAATGTCGAATATGCTATTGTCGAATATGCTAATGTCGAATATGCCAATGTCGCATATGTCAATGTCAAATATGCCAATGTCGAATATGCTAATG
>JAQFXP010004781.1:0-10146 GCA_034693685.1 Belba bartosi
TTTTTTTAACTATGAGATGCATACAACTCTAAATATAAATAAATAAGTAAACAAATAAATATAAAACGATATTTATCATTAAAATGTAAAAACTTTCAGATAAATGTTAGGGAATTTAACTTGCATAAATCTGAAATACTCTAGATAAAAACAGAGATCCGGTATACGATTATGACTACATAAAGCCATAATTTGCCCGATTTATCGTTTGGTTAAAAACAACGCTTTCGACATCTTTTTTTAATTCAAAGTTTTAAAAATAATCAAATATTACTTAATTGTATAAACATTACCTCAAAGTTTATTCAAATCGTTTAATTGTCTTCTAATTCGCACTTAAATTTAATAAAATCAAAAGTTTCTTCAATTAAGTTGCGAAATAAAAACAGTAAATATGTGTTAACATCAAAGTTGTTTTCAAAAAATTTTTAAATTTTGATATTTTTTTGTTTTACAGTTTGCTAAAAAAATATTAAAACTTTTATTTATATCTTATGTAAATCCAAAAAATAAATAAAATACAATTTAACTTAGTTTCTTCAATTATGTCGTAATCTGTATGCACATTTTTATAAATTTTTTATGTAATTTTATTATAATATTAATACCGTAATCTCTCACATTTTAGAACATGTTTTTATAAGCTGAGTTTGCGCTTCATATTTTTATACCTCGGGCTAAAAAATATGTTTTTAAAAATTAAAATAAAATATAGTTTTTAATTATAAGTTTTTAGCAAATAATTTTGATAATAATGCAAAATTTTAATGTTTAGATATTTTTAACATCACAAAATTAAAAATATTTTAAAAGAATTAACATTTAAAATGAAATTTAACTTATTTTATATTTAAATATTTTTTGAAATACAAATTATTATTATTTGAAAGTTCTAAAGAAAAGTTAAATGATATTAAATTTATTATTAAACAAAAATTTGCAAAATAGATATAATATAAATTTTTAGATAAATTTATTAATATGTGGCTGTTAACAAGCTAATTTTGTATTCGCATAACTACATTTGTAAGAAATAATTGTAAAGTAAATTCGTTATATTAGCGCTCAAATTAAATTATACATATTTTTAGTGCTGTCTATTACTGATACATAAGTAATGTGTTGCATTAATTGATCAATGTACATATAATTTACCTTGAGCGCTAATAACTTCAAAATTACTCCTCAAAGGGGCAGTTATGCGGACTTTGATTTTCACGTCAACAGCCACATACTGTATATACATTAAAACTAATTATAATTAATTAATTTGTATCACTTATTATAGTTTGAGTTTACTTTGCCTTATAAGCAGTAAACAGAACTTTCAAGTTTTTGTGGCCACTTTTTTAATATTGCTTAGCAACACAGCAAGATATGTTTTATGTCTGAATTGTATATTCATATCTTCTGTTACTTAAAAAATATTAAGGGATTCCAAAAGATTTTTATGACATCGATTATAACATTGAATGTTGATGACTAGACCTGGGCAAAACCTTAGAGTTCAATGTGTTTGTTAGTTTTTTTGCTGTTTGTTTACAAAAACAAAACAAGTTATCTGCAGTGAATTGCGATTCACTTTGCAGATATATTGTTTTTTAATGTTTAATAAATAGTAAATAAAACTAACTTACAGTTTAAACTCTTAGGTTTTGCCCAGGCCTATTGATGACAAATAATAAACAACATTTTACAATTATTTTGTGTATATTTATAGTAATTTATTTGAAATTGCTTTTATGAATTATTAGTGTGCTAAGTAGCATGGTTTAATTTAAAACAGGAGATGCTTTGAGCGCAAAATTTAAATTGTTCCGTTCACTGCTTATAAGAACAAATCAGGCCTTTAGAGGCTTTAACTCAAATTTTAGAAAATTTTCTAATTCACTTTAGAAAAACATGTTCTAAACTGTGAAAAATTACGGTATATATAAAAATGGAAAAATATTAAATTAATTAATTAATCACATTAAATTGTATTTTTATTATTTTTTCTTAAAAAAGTAATTAAATAGAATAAAATTATTTATTAGTTATTTAGTATAAAGATAAAGAGTTTATGCATACAGTTCAGGAATACATAAGATAAAGGATGTGACACGACACACATAAAAGTTGTAAAATATAAAACATTGAAACATAGAGTACAGTAATATTATCAGAATTGCAGTTCAAAGATAGACACCAGTCATCCGAAGCACTAGTTAAGGCATAATCCAAGTATATATGACATGTAATTCTCAATTTATATTCCGTCTGATTTCAGGAACTTTGCACTTCATGTTATGTGTTATATAGTGCACTCAATCTGTATTTTACTTTTTAATGACTTTTATTCAAATAATAAATGATTTAAATTAATTCAACTCTGTTTTAAATAATTTATAAATAAGTGTTAAGTTTAATATAAACCGATTTATCGCTAATTCACTCAACTTTGCATCAAATAAACCCAACTCTCACTAGTATGCATGGACATAGCACCTGCATGCTACAGTTATGCAAGATTATTTTATTGATAAGATGTGCGAAATTATTAAATCAAATTTTCTAATTTATTAATTTATTTTAAAACACAATTTATTTGACCATATCGTAAGTTTTGTTTATATTTTTATCTAGATAATTTAATTAATTTTTGCAAAATATTTTAAAATTAAATTGTTGTATTTGTATTGTTAAAAATTATATATAAAATTATATTATATAATATTTCACAAAACAAATTAAAAATAATTGCAACACGAATACTTTAGAAAAATTAATATATTTATTAAAAACTTATTTTGTAGACGATTGCAAATTTTAAACATATTTGCAATTCTGTCGATAATGTAAATTATAAAACTATCTAAGAGTGTAACTAGAGTTTAAATTAATACAGTAAATTCCAAGTTAAAACTTTTAATTCGTTAATATTAATTACACATTTAATTATATATTCAAATAAAAATAGTTTTATTTATTTATCCAGTAATGTATAGATTAATATTTGCTGGTGCAATGGCAGTGGCCGGTAAGCTGTATGAAGAATATAAAAATTTACAAAAAGAACTTGAGGGAAACGCAGACAATTGTGATGAAATATTTGTCGAAGTAAACAAAGTGTTGTTGAAAGCTAAAATAGGAGATCTAATTGAAATACAAAGACAGCCATACGTTCACTGGACGGTATATGTTGGAAATGGACATGTTATACATTTGAAGGTTTTTCCTGATACTCGGAAATTGCAAAATAAATGCAAAGTTGTGCATGAAACATTAATGATTGTAGCAAATGGCTCGTTATGTCGAATCAATAATTTGGCAAATAAAGCTATATATCGAGGGCTTGTATCTAAGTTATAAATGCAGATAAAATAACAAATATGGCTTGTTATAAATTAAACAAGCTTCTTGATTATGATTTACTTGATGATAATTGCGAACATTTTGCAACTTTATGTCGATTTGGTAAAGCTTTTAGTGTCCAAGCTGAAATTGCTAAAAAAGATAAATCTATTATTAAGACAATTGTGCAGTGGATAAATAAATTTGTAAATGCATCGATCGAAGACCAAAAAATGATAACAACTAATGTTTATTTAAAATTATATTAACAAAATAATTTTTAAATTATTATTATTATACGCTATAAACTTTAGTGCTAAAGCAAATAAACTATGATATAAGATTGCTGCCAGACAAATTATAGCAATACTGTATTAATTTATGACAAAATAAATTTATTACCCCACTCGTTTCTATTAATTTTATAACATAAAACATTTTTGTTTAAGACAACTCGATTATAGAACTAAATATAGTTCGATTTTAGCAATTGAATTTCAATGCACACTTTTTACAAATTATATTACTGTATATAGTTTTATTTTCAAACAAAATAAAAATTAACTAATTTTTTCAAGCTTGTTAGAATGTTCGATGTTATTTTTGCGACTAAATTAGATTGTTTCTTAAACTAAATAAAATTTTATACAACTTTGTATTAATTTTATTTAATATCGATATAAATTAACTTCCAATGTATTTTTCACAATAGCCTTACAATAATTTTGATTTACTTAGACAGTAGCACATATTTATTTTAATTTTTTAAATATTATTTTAAAGTGTTTTTTAGATATCTGTATCCGACTTTAGGTATTTCCATATTATATAAAATATGTTTTCAGATTTAAACCAATTTTGGACTTTTTTGCTATATTGAATAATTTCTAAGTTGGCTAAAACAGAATATCATTAATTAAATGATATTTCTTGATAAATAGTTTGAGTCAAATTAAATTCTCTTTGATTTGGTTGTTTCCAACTTTACATACGACTTAATGACAAATACATGTACATCCCTGGCCTGCCAGACCAAATAATTTTGCTATATTACATTTGCTTTTATATCTGAAATTATCGGGTACTTGACTTTTATCATAATAATTGTAATATTTAATTCTTAAGACATTTTTTATATGTGCTTAAAAATTAAGGTTTTATTAAAATTTTTAAAATTTAATATAAATTTGCTTAAAATGTTTATTGGTGACTTAATTTTCTTTGTCTCATTTCCGTTTCAGATAAATATCAACTAATCTTTGACTGTAAATGTCTTAATAAATATTTATATTTTCATTCGAACTTAAATTCGATTGCCACAAAGTTCGATTAAACGAGCGCGAGCTAGGCAAAAATTGTGCAGTCTTATCCGGACCGCTTTTTATTTATTACTATTTATATTATATTATATTATATTACTAATATATTTTATAAAATTTTTATAAACGCAATAATTAAATTAAGATGTTTGTTTGTAAATTAATAAAATATATTTTTATAAAATTTTATAAACGCAATAATTAAATTAGCATAGCTGTTTTTAAATTAATAAAATATAGTTTAAGAAATTTTTATAAACGCAATAATTAAATTAAGATGGTTGTTTTTAAATTAATAATTTCAATAATTTTTAAATCGATAAAAACAGAGAATGAGAAATTTAGCCAAAAATTCCCCTAATTTTAAATATTTGCATTTCTTTACCTTGCTTAAAAAAGTATCCCGTAGACTTTTTGCTCGAAAATATTCCAAAATAAAAAAATTAGAAATTATTTTCTAAATTGGTGCAAAATTTGGTTAAATTCAATAAAATTCGGTAAATTTTTATTATAAATATATAGGGTTTTTGAGCGTTTTTGAAAAAATTCCTTTCCTGACCCCGCCCTGGATTGGCCGCTTTTATCAATTTCTGGATAAAAACCATTTTTAAAGTAATAGCATTAAAAATAATAATAATTAAATTAATAGCAATTAAACATTAAACATATATTTAAAATATATGTAAAAATTTACAGCAATTGAAAAAACTTAAAAGGGGTATTTTATAAGGCTAATTGCTAAATTGGCAATAAGTGTTTTTTTAGAATATAAAACTTATTGACAGATTCCCCCTTATCTTCATCTCTAGATTTTAAACATTTGCCATATTTTTAACGTTAAAAATATTTAAACTAATTTATAATCTTTAACCCAACCCTTGGGTCAATAAAATTTTTAAAGTTTTTATTATCATGATATAGCTATATTATATTTATAAATATAAAAAGCTAAAATATTTTTTACGAGTATATTCATAGGTTTATATAAACGCAATAATTAAATTAAGTTAGCTATTTTTAAATTAATTTAATTAATTTTTTTAAAGTAATAGTATTAAACGTAATTTTGAATAAATAAAATTAATTGCAAATATATATTGGAAGGAATAGCATTAAATTTAATAATATAGACATTAATTTATTGTTTTACTTCTAATATTTTGAGAGATATATATACAGTATATATAAAAAGCTTTATATTCGCTTTAATTAATTGATTTTAATTTATCTAAACGTTCAAAACAAAAATGAAATCAAATAAAGTTGCAAATTCTGATAAAATTAAATCAAAACCTAAAAAACTTTTTATTAAAAGATTTGATGGAAAACAATCAAGTTTAATTACGGAGAAATTTAACAAAATGACATTTATTTTAATTTATGAATCAATTGATGATTATATGAATCAAAATGTGAAGAAAAAGCGAATATTTTTGATTTTGTTAATAAGATTACTGCTATTTCTGGACGGATTGAGATATGGATTGTCGGCTCTATTAGATTCGCATTGGATTCGAAGGCTTACGTGTGATTCGAGTTATATATTGAGTTAAGTATTAAATTTTATTTAATATTTACATTTTGCATGTTGAGTTAGTTATAAACATAAAGTGAGTTCAGGATTAGATTGCATAAATGTTTCCTAGCATGCGTGCGTTCTGTCAAACTTTGTGGTAAATGAAAATACTTTGTGACAATTATAGTTGAAAATTAATCGAAACAAAAATAATAGACTTCAAACGGCAAGTCAATGCTAAACATATATATATTAAACATTTACTATTTATTTGATTTTTACTTTTTTTTATAATGTTTAATTTGTAAATTAACTTGTGATTATAAAGCGCATCTTACTATTTTTTAATGTTTTTAAAACTATCATAATTACTTTAAATTATAAAAATATTTCAAAATTAGATCTATATATATATTTATATATGTAGAAATAGATTTATATAAATTGCAATTTTTTAGAAATTTGTAATTACTAGTTCAAAAAAGCTCAATGTTTCCATTCTTTTCCCTTTTATTTTTATTTTTTTAAAAACATTTAAAAATAAATTGTGTAAAGAAACGCCATAGAATCATAAAATTATGCAAAACAAAAATTATCAGCATATCATCATTAATGTCCAAATTATTATACCACATAAAGCTTTGAAACATAAACTATCTTTTATTCAGGAATCGAGAAGGTCGGCCGATCCAGGGTGGGATCAGGGGAGGGATTTTTCTCAAAATGTTGGCCAAAAACCTAGGGGGGATCAGGGAGGAGATTTTTCCAAAAACGCTCAAAAACCCCATATATTTATAATAAAATTTTCTCAAAATTATGCAAAACAAAAATTATCAGCATATCATCATTTATGTCCAAATTATAAAGCCACATTAATCTTTAAAACATAAACTATCTTTCATTACAAACGCCATTTCAAACCGGGTGTACACTCTTGGGTACGAATCGGAGTAAATAAATTTTTTTAAAATAACGTATATTATTAGATATTAGATATCTATTAAAAAAGTTTTAAATTATTTGATTTAGTTTAAGATATTTAAATATTTTTATTATTAAAAATAAAATTTGTTTTATTATTATTTTGCTACTATTTAGTAATAATACTGTATATTCTATCTAGCTCGCCATTCCCGAGCATTGTCGGTTGCGTTTAGTATTGGTTCGTTTATTGCATTGTTTATAACTGGAGTTTTTAATTGGTTTGAAATGCAAAATCAATTACCATTTATGCCGTTTCTCTATCAAATCAAATACAATCGACTGAACCCTCCGTTACGTCCATTAGAATACAAAAGATTTATTAAATTATCTAATCTTTTGACCACATTTTTTCTAAACGATCTAATATTCTGGTCAATGGTTATCATATCAAATGCAATATTAATCGTCGCTTCAGTATTGGCTTATTTGGACCCAAACTCTGGATTTTCATTATTTGGAATTATTTTCTGGAACTTATGTTTCGCTATTCGTATGATTCAGTTAAACGCTATAATTACAATCGGGTTTTTATTTTGGATTCAAATATGTTTTTACCTCAAAATGAAATTCAATGAAATCAATCAATTGATTCAATTGAGTCTGGAATACAACAACAACTCAGTCCTAACGAAAACAATTCGTATTCACCAAACAATCACTAAATTGACCGATAATTTCAATCAAATTCTCAAACACTTGATATATGTTTTGTATTTTTTCGGAACCCCAGGCCTACAGATATTTGTTTATATAGGGTTTGCTAGCGATAAGTCTACGACTCTATTCAGTCGTTTCGTCATTATTTATGCATCAGGTGTAATTTTTGGATTTCTTTTTGGGGTACATTTGATGAGCGCTCGGATCACCACTTCTGCCCATAAGTCATATCCGATTCTATTCTCATATCTAAACCAGAATTCAGTTCCAATTCGCCAAAGATTGAGAATCCAGGCCTTCATTGAAAGGCTGTCCGGACCTGACATTGGATTTTATTGCTTAGATTTGTTTCCAATGAATATTTGGGAATTTTTTCAATACGTTCTCATGTCTTCAGCAAATTATTTACTAATTGTGCAATACTTTTGATTTAATTTTAAAATAATCAAGTTCAAATGTAGTGTTTAGTCTTTAACTTGTTTACATAAAACTACAAACAATATATCATAATTGAGTCTTAACTCTGTTTATATAATATTTATATTGTTTTTATTTATTTAATAGTCAAATAACCAACACTTTTGTACTTAAATATTTTGTTTACTTTATCTCTTTTATTATAACAATAATATTTTCATTTGTTATTTTTTTAAAAATGCAAATGTTAATTAAAAGTGCTTAAAATAATATTAATTATATATATATATTATCTGTAATTCTACTTGGTAAATTAACTTTTAAATTAATTTTTTATAATTTATAATTAACTTATAATTTTTTATTTAATTATTATTATTATTTAAATTAAGTGATATTTAATTGGCTATTATTTTAACAATATTTTTGACTTTGCATTCAGTTTTTGGTTATTTATTAAAATATACTTGAAACATTAAAACATTGAAATTTTAAAAATAATTATCTGTTAAATATAATTTGGATTTTAAATTTTAAAAATATAATTAAGTTCAAATTTTATCACATTGAAGTATTTTTTATAACAAACATGTTATCTATATAAACAATTTCTTATTATATCCAGTAATTGCTAATTAATCTATCAATATACATTATTGTTTAATAAATTGTTTTATCAATTAATTGATTTGTAATAATTATTATAACTATGAGTGAGCCGTCCGTCACTCAATTTCTACATAATTAGAATTACCCAAAATTACCAAGTCACTGAAATATCGTTATTAACAGATATTTGAGACACATGAGTAAAATAATTATAAACTGTAATAATAAAACTTTTAAGTATTATATGAGTTTATATATTGAATATTATATATAGTTATTGGGTAAGAAAAAAGTTATTTGAACTCTTGGGTTCAATTAAATTCAAATACCAAATAAATTTTTATTTAAGTCAGAATAAAATGCGCAAACACGCTTTAATTATTTCTATATTTTAACTTTTAATTTAATGTAAATTATTTTTTAATTTAGTATTTTTGTCTACTGTTTATTTTTATTTAAATTCATTTATATGTTTTTGTTTAATGTGTTTTATTGTATAATCCTTTAATTTAATAATTAATTGTCTAATACTTGTGTAAACTGTTAAAAATAAATAAATTATTGTTTTTATTATTTTAGATAATAAACTAGATAAAAATATGAATTAAAATAGAAAGTAATTATTGTTTGAATTAAATAAATTATTTGAAAAAGATATTAATATAAATTAATCATTAAACACATATATTTAGATTCAAGTTTATTTTTATTTTACAAATTATTAAAATATTTTAGTTATTAATTAATCTAGTTTGCTTATTCTTTAATTTGTAAATAAGATGAGCAAAAATATTAAAATTATTCAAAATACTTATCTCAATTTGATTATTGCGTTTATAAAGACCTTTATAAATATAATTTTTAAAATTAAAAAATTAATATTAATTATTTGTTTAAAAACATTTTAAGAATTAAAATTTAATTTTGTTTTTTTAATTAAGAAAAACTATAGTTGTAAGCAAAAACGTTAAAATTTATATTAGTTTTATTAACGTTAACAATTGGGTAAGCTATAAAAAATATCTATTACCCTCAAAAATTGGCAAATTTTACATGATTAAGTTTAAAACCAGATAATGAAAAAATCTATTTGTTTTGTTTTTGTCTTAAGTTCAAATAAATTTTATAAATTAATGTTAAGTTCAGTTTTAATTTAGTCAAATTAGTCTTAAATACAGTATTCTATTTTTATTTCCGTACATAGGAGAACATACAGTAAAACATATTTATAATAATACTAAATAATACAATTAATAAAAAATATTTTGAAATAAATTATAGATAGGACCTGACTCATTGTGTCAAGATTTG
>JAQFXP010004782.1:0-10145 GCA_034693685.1 Belba bartosi
CTAGTTTACTCAAAACACATTTTAATTTTTTTTAAATTAACGAGCCAATATTTTTCAAAAATATTTTTATAGTATATTCGTAAAGAAATTCCATAGTTGCAATAATAAATTTAGAAAGAAATAATCAAGGATTTTTTAATTATTTTGTTTTAAGCAATAAAATTAGTTCTGAGAACGGCTGTATATATATTGAGTAAATAATTTTACGTTTTATTTATTTTAATGTTGAAACCTGGATTACGTTACATAAGAATTTTTAATTTTGTCAAGTAATAGTAAATATCTCTTCCACTAAATATTTAATAAAACATTTTAGTAAATTTATGTAATTAATTATGTGTAAAGTTTGTTTGATTAGAAAATTTAATTATTATAATGCAAACTTTATTTATAATAAATTTTGATGAATTATTGATATGTTTTTATATAAATTAAATTATAATACTTTATATTATATATAAAAAATTAATAGCAAAATTAATTTATATAAAATAAAAGCATAATTTTAAAAACTTACAAAAACATTCATTTCTAATAAGATAAATTTATTACTATTGTGAATAAAACTTTTTAACAATCTATAAACTATTATATTAAATTTACTATTTTTTCTCTATTTATTAAAAAATTTTAAATGTATTTAAACAAAACGTTATCAGGGCACGGGTGTAGCAGTACGAGTAGCTGAATAAGAGCATAGATACTTACATATTAATAATCAGTATACAAAATAAATCAAAAAAGCCCAATTACACTTTTGGCTCCGCCTACTTTTTTACCACGCCCACTTTTTGTAAATTTAATGCCACGCCCTTCAAAATTTCAGAATTAATTTAGTTTATTATCCTTAACACAAATATCAAATTAGATTTTAATTTGAATTGATAGTTTTTTTGTTATCTCATTTAAAAAATTTATAATTGGAATTATTAAAAATTTTAGACGTAATTTTTGAAACTATTATATATTTTTAATTTATTTTGTTATTTTTAACACAAATATTAAATTATGGCTTTTTTTGATTTTTTTGTATACTAATTGTTAATATGTAAGCATCTATGCTCTTATTCAGCTACCAGAACTGCTACACCCGTGCTCTTTATCAGATAGCAAAATAACAATATCTAATTTTGTATTATTTTTCGGATTTGAATATAAAATATTTCTAATGCTTGTTACTTATTAAAAAAATTAAACGGTTTAAATAAAATTAACCAAAATAAATTTACTCAAAAACATAGTTCTGTGCATTTATCAAAATTAAATTTTGTTTTAGTATTAAATTATCAAACAATTGTAAAAATAAAACATTTAATTAATAAGCTATAAAATATTGTTTTGAAAGTATAAAAATAATGTCAACTGGATATACGCCAAATATTGTTTATCAAATATTTAGAATAATTATTTATCAAATTATTATATAAATTACAGTTTTATCACAAGATTTTAATCGAATTATAAGCGACATATTTAAGCCAATAGCCACAAAAAGGAATTTTATTAACAAATATATCCAAATTATAGTTATACTAAAAGTAAATATCCGGCGTATTCACAATTGTGAGCATAAGTGTTTATAAGTAAAATTGCAATGGCATCAATAATAAAAACAAACAAGTTAATCAATTAATATAAATTTATTTAATATTATAATTATTTTTAAAAATTAATAATAAATTAATCAATTTATATTTGTGTTGATATTTAAATTTTGTATTACAAACTGTATTAATTAAATAATTTAATATACATTATATTAATTACTACAATTTTTAAAAACTAATTTTATTGGATATAATTTAGAACTTTCTAACTGATTTAATATATAAACAAAAAATTATATTTTATAATTATTCTCGTGTGCCATAAGCATATTTCTGGCTATTAGTGTTGTTCCAAATCTGTTGAGATGAGGCATAAATCCAAACACATATTATCTGATTTTAGTTATTGTGTTGATAAAGTAGCTAATGTCATAATTTTTTTATAAATGTATTGCATTTAAAATCAATGTGGTTTGATTTTTAATTTGTGAAATGTTTTTTTAAATATAAATAGAAATAGAAATAGAAATAGAAATAGAAATAAAAATAAAAAAATAAAAATAAAATTATTAAACAACTATATTAAAAGCTCTAATTAATATAAATTATAATTTAAAATTTATTCCAGTTGTCTAATATCTACCAAATAATGTTAATTTTAAAAACTGTACTTGAGGTAAATAATTTTTAAATTTTTATATAAATTGCAGTTTATTTTAAAAAATAAAATTTTTTATTTTAAATAAAACAAATTAAATAGTAATTTATTTAAATAAAATTAAACTAACTTTTTACTTATTCTATACAATTGCTGAACCTCTTTATATTTATTTTATATTATTCATGTTTAAATCGATTTATTTAGTTTTGATTTAAAAAGTAATAATACAGTCGAGTTTTAAAAAATTTAGAAAAAATATTTTTATCGAAAATTATTATTTTAAAAATAAAATAAAATTGCATTTATTTAATTTAAAAATTAAATTAATAAACTAAAATTATTTAACAAAAACAAAAATATATTAATAATTAAAATATTTATTTTTTTAGTAATTCTGTTTAAATAATAAAACTGTAAATAAATCTTATTAAGTATTATTCGTAATGTTTTAAAAAACAAAATAAATATTTTGATGAAACATGTAATTTTCTATTTGTATTCAAATTATTCGACACAACTATATTTTTAAAATTAAATAATAATTTATTCTAAACAGATCTTTTCAAAGAAAATTTATCAATTTATTTGTTTTAATTATATATAATCACGTATTATTTTACATCTAATGTTCTTAAAACATATTTTATGTCAATCTAAATTTTTAGTTTAAATTCTTTTAATAATAATCAATTTAAAATATATTGTAATTTTCAAATATTTTAAATTTTTCAATATAATGTTAAAACTTATTTACCGGAGTTTTGGCTAGATTGGCAAAAACATATAATGGCAATCAATTTCCATTTATTGTCTACTTTTAAAATTTTTCAAGAATTCTTGAAAATATAAATTTATCTGATCCAACACTAATCATTAAGTATGTGTTTTTAATAATTCCACTTTTATAAGCATAAATGTAGTTTATAAATGATTGGAATGATCGCTAAACGCACTTTTTTGCACCGCTGACTATCTACTGTTTACCCCATTTTAGTTTTGAGTACAAAATTGCAAAAACATTATTTACACAAATTAATTGTTTTCAGGTTATTTTTATTTGTAAACTAATAACTATAATTTAATAATTGGAATTTAAGAAATAGTTTATTTAAATTTTCAAGACAAATTTTTGAATAAATTTATTTTACTGGTTAAATTTTAGATGTTGCATTTATAATTATTTCAAATTTAAAATAAACAAAGAAAAAACAATAAAAGTTAAAATTATTAAATTAAATATAATATAATGTAATTTATTGACAATATATTTTAACTTGTAAATTAATATTAAATCTAAATAAACAAAATTTAAAATATATTAAAAACAATGTTTATTTTAAGTTTTTGTAAAAATAAATTCAAATTTGCAAAATTAGTAGGGATAATTGTTTAATTAGGTATTCCTATTTACAATGCTTTTTTACAACAAAGTATAAATATAAAATTTTATCAAGATTATATTTTTTTTTATTATTAAAATAACCAATTATAAATATTGATATTAAATAATAAACTGTAAAATAAATAGTTTAAGATATAAAAGTTCAAGACCCTTTTCTGTCATTTCCATTTATTGTTTTCTAAATACCGTGTATTAAATTTTTATAAAATTTAATCATAAATTACAGTTTTTCTAAAAAGATAATTAAACTAATTTACAAATATTTTATACAATTTATTTTAACATATCTATAACTGTTGGCTGGAAAAATGGAAAGTGCGAACAATGCAGTCTATTAATGTAAAAACTTTTATTATGATTGTTTGCTAAATATTATTTTACGTAAACTGTTTTGTAATTAGAAAATTAGAATTTAAAATACAAAAAATTTTATTTAGACAAATATATATTTTATATTTTTAATTAATTTTTTTTAATTGAAAACATAATCGATTTAAATGTTTAACATGTAAAAATTATAGAATCTATTTAACTTTTTAAATGTTGAAAGTTAGATTTATAAATTTCTTTAAATATATAATTTACATGCGACAATTAGTTAAAAACTCTAAATGTGAGAATAACACATAGATACTAATTATAAACAAATCAGTTTATTTTGGCAAAATTTTTGAAAATGCCCTTTCCTCTTTTATTATCTAGTTAAAAACTTAGTTTAATATTTTTATTCTGTTTACTATTTACCATAATTTATATTTAGTTGAGTTTATTTAATTGTTATTCAAAAATTTAATAAAACGTTTAAAAGCAAATTTTAAAAATGAGTCAAAATAGTTTTAAATCAAATAGCACATTCCTGAAAATATATTAAATTATTATACTCGTTTTAATACTCCAAGAATAAATTTTAAAGATACTTGAAATAAATATTTATTAAATTATTATATAAATTACACTTTTATTTAAAAACTTAAGTTATTATTTTTAAATAATATTAAATTATTTACCAGTTAAACATAAAATACTAATTTTACTATTTTACACGTTTGTTATTATCGTATTTTTATCTTATTGCCGTATTGAATATATGAATTGGATTGTATAATTTAGATTTTTTTTCTTTAGTTAAACATTGATGTTTTATTTAAATGGTACAAGTTTACTGATAAAAAAAACACAATTGTTTAATTTTGTATTGCATATAATTTAATTATTGTTCAGTTAATTTAATATTTGCATTTTAAATGCCAGGATTTATAAAAATTACCCAAAAATAATTTTAATCAAAAAATAAAATGTTTTGCTTTAACAAGTTTATATTTTGCTTCAGTATTAAATTATTAAACATTTATATAAAAAAGCTTTAATTAATACAAATAATAATTTAAAATTTATTGTAAACGTCGAATCTACTCCATATAATATTTTTAAAGATACTTGAGATAAATATTTATTAAATTTTTATATAAATTGCAGTTTATTTAAAAACATAAACTTATTTATTTTAAGTGAAACAAATTAACTAATAATATATTTAAACAAAGTTAAAATAACTTTCTACTTATTTTATACAATTACTGTCATGTTTAATATTTATTTTATAATGTTCACGTTTTTATATTATAATTAGAGTTATTTAATTTATAATTAAAAATTAATATTACAGACAAACTTTTCTATCTTTTTTATCAAAAATTATTAATTTAAAAATAAAATAAAATTGAAATTATTTAATTTAAAAAAATTAAATTAAAAACCTGTAGTTATTTAACAAACGATAATAAAAATATATTATTATTTAACATATTTACTAATTTACTGATTCTAATTAAATATTTTTAATATTAATATATAATAATAATACTTTAAATAAATTATATTAAAATTATTTGTTATTTATAAAAAATAAAATAAATTTATTGTTGGCTCAAAATAACAACGAAAATTTTATTTTCTTAACAATAATATTTACTAATATGATATATTTTATTCATGTCTAAATTAAAATTTTTATTAAATATATTTAATATAAATGTAATCATGTTGTATTAGATTATCCCATAAGTCTTTGCGTATTATTTTAGAATTAATATTTTAATTATTATTAAATTTATATTTAAAAATCTGAGTAATTTATTTTGTTGACTTACATTTCCACAACAAATATTTATCAAAATATTTTTAAATAATTATTTGTAACACATTGAAATCTTAGTTCAAAATCAAGTTAATCATAAGCTATAAAAATTTATTTTGTTTATAAAATGAAAACTAAACATGCTAGAATAAAAAATTAATTTGACAAATTATAGTACATTTAAATACACATAAAAATATAATAAATTTATTTTAATTAAAATTTATTTGCAAATTTTACAACTATAAGATAGTTTTTAATAAACTTTGTCATAGTTGATTCAAAATTAAGTTAAAATGTATAAAAATAAACAAATATTAACTGGCTAGTTTAAAATTAAAAAATTATTTGTTTTTTAAAAATTGCAAGCTAAAGGAACATAATTATGTAATTTAAAAAAATAAAATTAAATTTTTTAGATTTCCATTTTAAAACAATGAATAATTATTTAATTTTAACCTAGCTAATTAATATTTGACTATTTTTATACATGTTAAATTAATTTAAAACAAATATAACAAAGTTTATTAAAAACTATATTTTTACTGTAAAATTTTCATAAGAAATTTTATTAAAATTATTTTATTATAACTTTATTGTTATTTATAAGTACTACAATTTGTCAATTTAATTTTTTATTCTAGCTTATTTAGTTTTTCTTTAATAAGCAAAAAAAGTTTTATAGCTTCTGATTAACTTAATTTTGAATAAAATTTTAATGTTTTACAAATAATTATTTTAAATTATTTTGATAAATATTTGTTGTGGAAATGTGAGTCAACAAAATAAAATAATCAGATTTTTAAATATAAATTTAATAATTATTAAAATATGAATTGTAAAATTATACGCAAAGACTTATGGGATAATCTAATATTTAAAAATAAACTAAAAAAAGTTAAAATAAAAAAATTAATATTCATAGTAATAGATTTTTCATTGATTTTCTATTAAATAAACTATAGATAAAAAGTAATTTTATTTTTGTTATTTATATTATTCGACACAATTATATAAAATTTAAAACTGAATAATAATTTATCTGTACTGTAATAAAATACAAAATAAAATTGTTAAAAATTAATTAATTTTTATTTTTTATAAAATACTTGTAAAATTTATTTTATTGATTTTTTAATAATTTATTTTAAAGAATAATTTCAAAATTTTGTCTTTAAATTAGTTTAAATTTAATTTTTTGATTAAAAGCCAATATATTTTATCTATAATAGAAATCATAATGCAATCTATATAAAATATTTTGAAAATACTGTAAAGAATATAGAATTAATTAATGTAAAACAATTTACTAAATGTTAAATAAAATTGTACTGTATATTAAAAAATTTTTTTTTTAAATTTTAAACCAAAGATTAAATTAAATAATTTTTATAAAACTATTGCAATAATTAATTTTTATATAAGTACAAAAAAATTATTGATTAGGTAATATTCAATTGTAAATCTGACTAAATTGTATTTTATTTAATGATTTTTTAAAATTAAAAATTTATTTTTAAAAACAGTAAAAACACATAATAATATATAAATATATTTTCTGATATTTTTACATATTTTTATTTGGGGAGACGATGACTAGTAGTAAACATTAATTTTGTTTAATTTGCTTACATTAATTAAATAATTATTTATTAATTATTTTAACTTTAATTTTAAATTAATTCCCTCAAATTGTTAAAAGAAAGAATTTGAATAATAAAAAAATTTTAAGTTTATTTAATATTAATCATTTAAAAGCACAATATTTATTTTTAAATATAATTTTAAAACTATTATTTTATAATAATTTTAAATATTATGCATTTATTTCTATTATAAAATTTTAATTTTAAATAAATTTAAACTTTATTTTAATTATTTTCTATTTGTTTAACCGATTTAAAATCAAAATTAAATTTATTTAAAAAACTTAAAAAATTGCTTTTATCTAAAAAATTATTTAAATACATACAATTAAATAAAATAACTTTAAAAAAAATTGTTTTAGAAATAAGTTATTTAATTTTATTTGATTACATATTAGTTATCGCAAATATTAAATTTTTATTTAATTTTAAATACAATATCTTTTTGATTTTAAATATAATGAAAACTGATATTATTTAAATTTTTATATAAATATTTTAAAACATTTTATTATTTAATTACGGTTTTAATGATTTAGATATATTTTTAATTTTAAAAAATTAAATAAGAAATAAATTTAATTTAACAAAATATAAAATAATGATAATAATAATTAAATTTTGTTTTTGTTAAGCAGAATTATTTTTAATTAATTATTTACAATTATTTATAATTTAAAATTAAATACTAATTTATTCTAAATAAATTTTTGCAATGAAAATTTTAAAAATTAGATGTTTTAATTATATTTAATCACGTATTAATTTTTTATCTATTATTTTTAAAACATATTTAATGTGTATCTAAATTTTTAATATAGTAATTATTAAAATTTTTCTAAAAACTAAATTAAATTAAACTATAATTTAAATTATTTTTAAATTTTATTTATTTATTTATTTTAAATATTTGAAAATCAATAGTTTTTAATTTTATACAAAAACTAATACTCCAGAATTGACAATGTTAAAAAACTGTATTGGTAACATTATAATAGTAATGAAATATATGGTTATAAACAAATGTTAAATTAGTTTTTAAATAAAATGGCAATAAAACTAAAATTTTTTTGAAAATAAGTTTTTTTGTTTTATTTAATAATTAAATTTAAAATTATATCTCATACACGGATTAATTTGAATCGAAAATTAACGCTTTCAAGATTTCACCAGGCCCAATGTAAAAAATAATTTACTCATTTTACATAAGAATTGTTTAAAACTGATTGTGATTGTATAGTCTTCTTGGTAGAAATTAACTTTGCATAATAAAAACCCGCTACGAAGAAAAGTTTAAGAAAAATCTATACACATGACACAAACGTTGTAGTATATTTTAAAAGGAGGATTTGGAGAAAATTATAATTTAAATCAAAGTGGTTTTACTAATTAGTAATTTTATTTTAATTTTAATTAAATTCAATATAAAAATTTATAGCATATTTTAAACTATATTACTTAAATTTAATTGTTTAAATATTTTTTTTTATTTTTATATATTACTTTATTTTTTACTCTACGAACAATTTGAAATTATTGTAGCAAGTCCACTTCCCTGACGAGTCCAGTAAAAGCTCGATATTATTAAATATTACTTGAAACAGCATTTAATACTATTTATGGTGATGGTGTTTCAAATGAAAACATTATGAGTAAATAGACAACCATCTTGCTCTTGATTTTGTACTGTTGAGTCACCTAATAAATAGGTTTTAAATTCAAATTAATGCGTTTCGTTATTTCACTAAATAAAGTTGTAGTAGAGTTGACTTGGGGGAAGCGGGCATCCAGGAGAGAGAGGGTAACTCGCTTTAGTTTGAGTTAAAGAGGTAAGGGACCTGGGATTGAAATATTCTACAATATTAATAATGTAGAATATTTGTATCATTTTTAATGTTAGAAATTATTAATCAAATAAAATGCATATTTTAATAATTAATATTCTGTATATAAAATTTTTAATTTAATAATTTATGAATTTTTGTGCAATATAATTTATCTTTTTAGTATAAATTTTTATAACCTATTTTTTAATGTATATTAGGCATATTTTATATTTTTATATATTTAAAAAGAAGATAAATAATAAAATTTTTAATTTAGTGAAACAAATACGCCTTAAATCTTAATAATATAAATTTATTATTTATGTTGATGTTTTTAATAATTAATTACAGTTTTATTTAAATTATTAAGATATATTTATAAATTTAACAAATTAAATAATAAAAATAATTTAATAAACATTAAGTTACAATTATAAAATATATTTTATATAAAAATAAATAAAATAATAAAACTTTAATTATTTTTTTATGCATAGTAAACTCCAATCGTCAAACAAAGTAATATGCGCGGCATAAGTCGGGAGTGTCTTAAACATCAAAACGAATTAAATTACGATATTATTAATAAAAAATACAATTATAAAATGTAAAATCACAATTAAAATCCAAAAATTATTTTTTGCATTCAATAACTTTAAACAAAAATAATATTATTTTCACTTAAACAGTTATTCACATTATTTTACACAAATATCAAGATTTTCCATAAGTCTGTTCGTTTTAATTTACAATTAATATTTTAGAAATTATTAAATATTTATTTTAAAATCTGAGTAAGTTATATTGTTGACATACATTTCCACAACAAATATCTATCAAAATATTTTAAAATAATTATTTATAACACATTAAAATTTTATTCAAAAACAAGTTAATCAAAAATAATAAAATTTTATTTTGCTTAT
>JAQFXP010004783.1:0-10140 GCA_034693685.1 Belba bartosi
GTACGTCTCGAAAATAGGGTCGTACTGTTGTGCGATGTCGGCCATTTTGAATCGAGCTGTAAGCGCAAGTATCTACTATAATATATTTATAAATCATTTTTATTTTATAAATAAATTTGTAATTTATAATAAATTGTAAAAATAATAAATTGAATCGAAAATATTAAATTATTATTTATATTTTTAGATAGTTATTTTATACTTTATTGATTGTTTAAAATGTTAATTTTACAAAAATCAAACTTAATAATTTTTAGCAATTTTTTCCTAATTTTCCTGAATCGAAAAATTTATTTGTAATATTAGGCCGCCAATAGGTCGTTTATTGGGTTTTTTAAATTATTTTTATAACTTTTATTATACAAAAAATTAAATTATATGTTTAAAAGCTGTGAATTTTAAACACAATTCAGAGTTTTTTTTTATATATTACAGCTTAACGAAAATAAGACAAATATTTATAATTATTAAAATTTTTTCAATGAAATTACAACTTATATTTTATAATTTAAACTGTAATTTTTGTGAATAGGTTAATAAATTATACCAAATTCCCTCACATATTAGTACATGTACATATAAGTTGAGTTTAGGCTTCATGTACTTATACCCCGGGGTATGTATACAGTACTAATAAAATGAGGGAAAAATCGTTTTTGTAAATAAATTTTATTCAAATATTTTTGATAAGAAAGCAAGAAATAAAGGTTTAAAGATTAAAGATATGAAATGTTTGAAAACTATTCAAAACAAAAATAGAGATAAAAAATCATGTGATTATAGTAATATATCTTACCAGGGGTAGAAACTAAATCTCAGACAATTTGCAAAATTTTATTATTTAAAATTAAAGATAAGTTTAAGTTCATTACATAATTAATATTTATATCTGCCAATGCTTACAGTAAAATAAAAATATAATTACATAAACTTTTACTCTTAAATGGATATTCCTGTACTTAAAACTAATAAGCTTTACAAAGTGTTTTAAATTTTTATATAATGTATTTTATTTTTATAATTTTAATTTACAGTCATTTAATAAGTTTTATAATTATTTTAGTTTAAAATTCCATTAACTATAAAAATGATAATTTACAGTTTATAAGTTTATAACTAATATCTTAAATTTATAAATTATTTATTATTTATTTTCAATAATTAAATATTTTATACAATAATTTTATTAAAATTACAATTATAAATAATATTTACTTAAAATAATTAGATTTAGTTATAAAATAACAATAATTTAAATATATTAATAATTATATAAGTTTTATTTAACAATTTAAATTACAAATATACATAAATTATTTTTAAATAATAGTATAAATTTATATATTTTGTATTGATTTTTTAATAAATATGTTTTAAATAAGATTAATTTTTAAATAAACTGTCATTTTGTAATAAAAAATGTTAAATATAAATTTTAAAATTATTATTAAATAGAGATTATTATGATTTTATAAATAAATTTAATTTTTATAATTAATAATTTTTCAAAACTGTAATTTTTGAAAGATTACTTAATTAATAAATATATTTAATTATTAAAAATTAATGCTAATAAATTTAATGAGCTTTACGCTATTCGATATAAACTTATAAACTGTAATATAAAATTTTCATAGTTAATAAAATTTTATAATAAAATAATTATAAAAATACTGTAATTTAATATTTTAAAAATGGTATACAATATATTAAAATTTAAAATATTTGGTGATGACAATTAGGTTTAAGTACAGGAATATCCATTTAAGAGTAAAAGTTTATGTAATTATATTTTTATTTTACTGGACGCATTGGCAGATATTAATATTGATTATGCAATTTACTAAAAATTATCTTTAATTTTAAATAATAAAATTTTGCAAATAATCTGAGATTTAGGTTCCACCTCTGGTTAGAGTTAACAATTTTCATTTCTATTGAAATCGTTTAAAATATTTGTAAACAAATAAAATATATTTTAATTAATTAGTTATGAAAATATTTTAAATGAGTTATAAAGTTGTAGTTAAATGGGTTTCAATTACTTGGATTAACATTTCTAAAAAATTTATTATAAAGTCTTTTATTGGCTGTGGGTTTACTAGTAATTACAAGAATGAAAACATGCATTTAAAACTTAGGAATTTTGTAGAATTTAAAAAAATTAAAACAATTGACGATAATTCATGACAATGAAAAAATTAAAGCATAATAAAAAAATTACATTGATTTCAAATAATTTATAAGTTTATTAAATAAAATCATTAAATTTTAAGATTTCAAACATTTTGTGTTAATTATTGAAGTTTGGGTTTACCTCGCCTTATAAATACATGTACATAGAAGCTTTGGACCAAATTTAGTGAAATGGTATAATTTACCTTATACGTACATGTACTAATATGTGAGGGAATACGGTAACAATAATAAATTATTATTTTTGGTATTTTTTACTGTTTAAAATTAAATTTATATAAAATGTTAAAAGAAAATAATTTATTTAATTAAATTTTAAATAATTATATTATTTTTTAATTGAAATAAATTTTAAAATATTTTTTATGATTAGTTTAATTTTGTATCTCAAATTTTAAAATTTTTTTTAAATAATTTGATATTTAATTTTTAGATATAAAATAAAATATTTTATTAATTTATTTTTTAAATTAGCAGACAGAATAAAATTAACAATTAAGAAAATCAAATATATAAAAATTTTATTGATGTTTACTCAAACAATTCTAAATTGTGAAATTTAAATAAACAATTCATTTCCATTCGTTTTTGTGCATTTTAATGTGACGTTCTTATTTACTTTAACATCACATTACTTTAAGATTTTGTAATTTATATACAGTATTTAGTTAACTTAGCTTACAAGGGGGTAAATTTGAAGGCCGCACCTGAAAATTTTTAAAATTATTTTTAAACCAAAGTACATTATATATAATATAAAAAATTTGATATAGTTTTTGACCAATCTTACCTGGTCAATTTAAATTAATTTAATTAAAATATTTTATATATCTATTGTATATGTTTTCTCTTTATATACTGTAATTAAATGTATGATTTTTGTTTAATATAACAAAACAGCAATGATACAGCAATATAGCAACACAGCTTTACTACCACAAGCAATCAGTGCAAAATATTTGTTTAGCGCATGTCCACAATTGCTGTATTGCTAAATTGAACAAGAATCATACACGATTTTATAGTGAAGAGACATATATAATATGTATATAGAATATTTTAATTAATTTAATTTAAATTGACCAGGTAAGATTGCGCAAAAACTATATCAAATTTTTTATATCATATATGATGTACTTTGTGTTAAAAATAATTTTAAAAATATTCGGGTGCGGCCTCCGAATTTACACCCTTGTTAGTCTCAAATTGTTTAAATAAAGTGTATTTTTGCATATTAATAATATGCTTTTGTTTTTTAAAATTTAAAAGTATAAACACTTGATGTCTATTTACTTATTAAAAAAATTAAAAATTTATTTTACCAATTAATTTTTAAAAAATTAAATAAACAAATTGAAAATTTTTTTAATGTATAGATAAATTTCATATAAATATAAATTGAAATTATTTACATAAATTTTTTATTTTTAAATTAATTACATTTTACTCCAGTAATAATAAAGTTTTAAAAAGATGCAAATAAATACATTTTTGTAAGCATTCATTGAAAAAATAATTAAACTATTAAACTAAAATTGCAATAGAATTCCGGTAAATGGATTTATTTAACTAATTATTTAGCTGATTTAATTAACTCATTTGCCGATATAAGTTATAAAATTTTAAATGTTAAAAATTGTTTGTTATGTTTAAGAAAAAATATTTAGCAAATAATTTCCGAAATAAACACCTTTCCTTGTTAAATGAAAAGTTTGCAATAATTTTTAAAATATTTTAAAATTATATTAAATTTTTTATAAAGTTTATTAAAAATAAATATTTTCAAAAATTTATCATTCAAGAAATATATAAATAATATTTTAAAGCTAGTTAATATATTAATTTTTTAAATCCAAGAAATAAATTATAAATTAAAGTGAGAAAATAAATAATAAATATTGCTATTAATTACAGTTTTAAATACTCGTTAATTATATTTTAAAATTATTTTTATTAATGTAAAGTAACGAATACTAGTTTAAATGATAGAAAAATTAAATATTCAATTTAAAAAATAATCAAATATTTAATTATATTTAATTATTTTTTTAGCTTTAATTATTATTAAAACTTTTGTTAATTGTTGAAATAAATAAAATAAAATGTTTTAAAATATTTTTTTATACAATATTATATTATCAAATTTGACAACCAAGTAAAAAGTAAACTTTTATTCATAAATTGAGTTTGATTCATACTTGTATTTTTAAAACTTTATTTTTAATTAACTATTTTTTTATTAATTATTTTTTAAACTTAATTGAAACAAATAATAATTAAGTTTTTTTTATTTAAATAAAAAAACATAAAGTTTGACCGCATGTTAAAATAAGTGAGCTATAAAAAAATAATCAGGGGTCAAAAGTGAAAACGTTTTATGTAAATTAGAAATAAATTAGTATTCGTCCAAATACTTGTTGTCTAGAAAATAGTTTTTATTATTGAATCAATAAACATAAATCTATTAATTAATCAATTCTATTAACATTTTTATTTAAATAAATAATTAAATAAAACAGTAAATTTAATTTATATTATTGAATAAATGTATCAAATCATAAAAATTAATTAATTAATCTCTTTAAATATTTAAATAAATTATTTATATTAACTTTTAAATTGATTTCTATTTTTTGATAAAATATATTAAATCAATAATCAAAGATCTAATAACGAATCAAGTCTATTAAAAATTTGTAGCAGAATAAAATATTTTCAAAAAAAATTTAAAACTAACAAATTTACAAAAAATAATTAAATAAATGTATTTTTGCATTTTATTATTATGACTTATGATAATATTAACTTATACTACAAACGTAAAAATGTATTGTTTGTTAGGCTTTCAGATTTGACATCTTTGATTGTTTTAAAACAAATTTTTATAATTTTATTTTAAAAATATTAATGTTATTTATAATTCTAAAAAATTAAATATTATTTACAAGAAACAGATAAAAAATAAAAATAATTATTTATTTGACAGTTTATACTAATTGCTCTGCAAAAAATAAGTTATATTTGAATTAGATTTTTAAAAATGTGTTTAGTAAATAATATTTAATCTTTTAAAATTATAATTAAAATTAATATTTTTAATTAATAATTATAAAAATTTGTTTGTCTAAATATTTTCAATAAAATATGTTTATAAGTTAATTTTAAATTTATTATAATTAATATTTATATTTAAATTAAAAAAAATATGCAATAACAAAAATTTATTTTCCAATAAATTAATTTTTAGTGAATCTGAAACTTTATAAATTTTATTTAATTATTTATTATTAATTTGTTCAATTACTTTTCACACAATTTTTATAAATAAATTTAATATTTGTTACAAACAAACTTATATAAAGCTGTAAATTAATATAAATTAAAATTTGAAAATAATAAAAAAATTCAATAATTTAATTGCATTTTAAAAATATATATATAATTGAAATTCTATTACTGTTGTAAATTTGGAATAAATAAGCAATTTTTACAAATTTAAAATTTTTTACCAGAACAAAATAATTATTCAATATATAGTAGACAAAATAATAAATAGTATTAATATATTAAAAATTAAATTTTTTATGTATTTTTTATTTTTTTAAATTTTTTATAAATTTACAAAAATTTCAAAGTTATTTTTTTAAAATTTTAAAAACATGTAAAAATTTTAATAAAACAATTGTTAAAAATTAATATTTGTATTGATAATTTTGTAAAAATTATATCAAATAATTGTAATAATACAGAACACTGTAACAAATATTTTTATATATTAATATATATATCCACAAAATTATATATTATATTTTGGGATCTGTGACCATAATTTTTTAAAAACAAGTTTTTAAATTTTAATTTCAGAACAAAGTCTATTAATAAAACATCTTTGTTTAATTTTTCTACATAATTGAGCAAATCTAAAATTCAACATGCCGCATCAAAAAATTAATAAACAAAATTTTAATTTTCTAACAAAAATATCAAAATAAATTTTTTAAATTTATCTTTATTTTAGTTTTAATATTTAAGTTTTATTATAACCATCTTAATTATAAAAGATATATAAATATATTATATTGTGTTATGCTAATTCCGTTCCTGGTAACTAAAATAGTTGTTTTCAACTAACCTAAAAAGTTGACTCTTTTTACTTTCATATTTTGCAGAATAGCTGTAAAACCAAAACTTATCTGAACAATTTACAGTAGTCAATTAAGTTATAGGCATTATGATAATTTCATAATTTATACAATGTTGTTAAATCCTAAAAACTATAATTGTCACAAAATTTGTATATTTATTATAATTATTAAATAATTTAGACAATAGTGCAAATTTAAAAATTACACAAATTTTGGAAAAAATAATATCAAATAAGTTGGTAATGTTAAATATAATGTTAAATTTAAGTGTTTTGCATATTTTTTCAATCAAACATAATAATTATTCAGTCTTACTAGTTTCAAATAAATAATTAAATGTTTACTATTTTTAATAAATTCATAAAATTAATGTTGTTTAATAAAAATATCACTTCATACTTTTAAAATAAAAACTATAAAATTATTTTTATACTAGAATTATATAAAGTTAAACTAAAATCTTTTATAATTGACAATTTATAAAATAAAAATAAATATTTATATATATGTATAATTACCAGAGACGATTTACTGATAAGAAATCAAAATGTTTGTTGGCCATTGACCATTGCAGATATATTGTTTTTGTATGTTTAACAAATGGTATACAATGTTAATTAGCTTTTTTAAACTATGAGATTAAATCATCTCTGATAGTAACTAATAGAATAAAAATTATCATTAAGTTTAAATTAAGCATTTTGTTATATAGCCCAAAGTTAATTAAGTAAATTTAGTTAAGTTATTAAAATTTTATGAATTAATTTCATTACAGTTTATAATTAATTTAATAACAATTTATAAATTATTAAATAATTTTGATATTAAATATTATAAAAACATTTTTATCAAACCTAACCGAATACAATCTATTCTTAATATAAGAAATTGATTGGTGTAATAAAAAGATTTTGCCTACATCAGGATTTGCTTATGTCAGGGTTTAATTTTTATTTAAATAATCAATAATATTTTAATGTTTTAAACGGATTGAGAAGATTGGCCGATCCAGGGGGGATCAGAGGAAAATTTTTTGAAAAAATGCTTTAAACCCCCACACATTTATGATAAAAATTTATATAATTTAATTGTATTTAAACTAAATTTATTTTATTTAATTGGATTTAGACCAATATAGCGGAAATTTTATAATTTTTATCAAAATTTTCAAAAAATAATTACCAACTTCTTTCGATGACCTGCAAAAAGTTGAGATATGGAGGTAATTTTCCGCGGACCAAATGCCAGCGGGGGAAGGGGGTAAATGCCAATTTTCAAAATCAGGGGAATTTTTCCTAAATACCCTACTTTACAAACCCTGGTTTAAAACATTATAACAATTTCTATAAATTTTACAGCCTAAAATTTACTATTTATTTGATTATATTTTGACGTAAATTAAGAAGCATTATAAAAACATATTCTTTGTATTTCACTTAAAGGCGTTTTATTTTTAATTAATTAATTAACTTTTATTTTTCACTTCAAGTGAAAATAAAATTACAAATTTTGTTTAATATTTTTTAGTTTTTAGTTATCAACCAAGAAATTTTTATCAACCAGATGAATTTATAATTTGCTGATCGCTCATTAAATATCAATTTGAGATGAAGGCCTGGAACCGCTCAAATTATTTGGATCGCCCGAATCGATCGAAAGCATATATGGATTCAAATTAGATATAACTTTTGATACGTTGGGATCGGTTTGAAAGTTATTCATAAGAGTTAGCAATCGATTGTAAATATTATCTGAATTACTCGCTGGCTTATTTATTGAGTTGGCCAGGTTGTAAACCTGTATTCTTTTCATGTTAATATTATTCTCATAAAATTCAATCGAATCATTTGCTTTAGTCGGTTGAGTCACTTTAATTCCGTTCAATTGAAATAATATTGCATTTAATTGGTTTCCGTATGACTCGATTTGGTCCATGATCTGCGAAATAGATGCGACGCCAGAGTGTTGACTGTCCTCTTCGGTCAACTGCACGCGACTTCTCATTACGTATTTTTTAATTGATTTAATCAATTGTCGTAAATGCAAAACCAAAACCTCTTTAGAAGACATCGAATAATTAAAATAGTTTTGATTTTTATAATATATCGGCAAATGAGTTGATTTATAGAAATTTTTTATCAGTACTTCGGTTCGCAAATCGCATCTCAAATAAATTGATTTGTGCTTTGAAGTCATTTTTGTCGATTAAGTTAATTGTAAGGAATTATAAATAAAATTTATTTTAAACATAATTTAAAAATATAAACACAGTTTTGAATTAATTTATTTCATTTAATAATATTTACTATCTTTATTGTAAATTAACATCATGTTGGTTTAAATTGCAAAAATTATAATTTTAAATTTCTAGCTTGTTTATATAAATATTGTTTAATTTTAAATAGTTGTTGTCTAAATAAATTAAAATTTTGTTTAACTTTTATTCATTAATTAAAAATGATAAACATTAGAAATAAAATTTATATCTAATTACAGTATCATATAATTATTTTTATTTTTAGATAGATTATTTGAATACTTTTATAATACATATAATATATATTAGAATCTGATACCGATCCGGATCGAATGTGAGCCAGATTTAACCAAAATATTTTCGGATAAAATCGAATCTAACTAGTTCTATCAAATAAAAATTTCAGATCAGATCAGTTTTAAAAAAGTAGATCTTATTCCAGTCTTTAGTACAAATATTTTTTGTTATTATAATTAAGTCTACAAATGTTATTCATAGACTATGAATCATTGTAATCTAGTACTGTATTACTATTTACATAGTAATAAAATATTTTTAAAATTATTGTTTTAGTTTTATTTTTACCATATTAAGTTTTTAATACTAAGAATTTAATAAAAATAACATACAAAATATTATTTTTATTTTGTTTTAACATTATTTTTTTTATTACTTAAAGTAACTGCAATTCTTAAACGCAAAACTTTATTTACTCAAACTTGCCAAGACTGAGATATTAGGGAACAAACACTTGTTTTATTTATAAGAGTTTTTCACTTATTACTAATAATTAAATTAAATTAACGTTTGATTTACTAATAAGAAAGTTTACTTATATGGAGAGTTGAGTGTAGCTTTATTTTTGATAAATTTTAATTTTGAAAAAACGTTATAAATATAATTTATAAAATAAAAATGTAAAATTAAATGAATAAGTTTTCCACAGGCACGACGAAAGAAGCGATTTGACTAAAAAATTTTAAGCATTATAACAACGACGCATGTTAAGAAAAATAAATAAATATAAATAAATTTATCATTATTAAATTGGCATTATAAAAATTTGTTTAAGAATAAAAATAAATAATTACAAGAATCGAGAAGATCGGCGCATCCATTAGGGAATCAGGAGATGAATTATTGCCTTAAAATTTTGGCCAATAAACCCATATATTTATGATAAAATTTTGCCAAATTTAACTGGATTTAAACTAAATTTAGTTAATTTAATAAAATTTAAGTTAGATTTAGCACTAATTTCTCGATTTTGGTTTTAAAAAACTGAAAAAAATTGAAGTGAATGTCTGTTATCTAGGAATGTAAATGATGAATGTTCAATCAATGAAATGATCAATGTTTTTACATTTACAATAATATTTTTAGTAATGTTTAATACTTATATAATTAGTTTATAAAATCAAATCATTCTTGCTTTATTTCTATTAATTGGAGTAAAGATAACTAAAGCAGCGAAGCGCAAAAGATAAGAAATCAAAATGTTTGTTAACTTTTATACCATTTGTTAAACATACAAAAACAGTA
>JAQFXP010004784.1:0-10140 GCA_034693685.1 Belba bartosi
TTAAATATGCTGATGTCAAATATGCTATTGTCGAAAATGCTAATGTCAAATATGATAATGTCGAATATGATAATGTCGAATATGCTAATGTTAAATATGCTAATGTCAAATATGATAATGTCAAATATGATAATGTCGAATATGCTAATGTCAAATATGCTAATGTTAAATATGCTGATGTCAAATATGCTATTGTCGAAAATGCTAATGTCAAATATGATAATGTCGAATATGATAATGTCGAATATGCTAATGTTAAATATGCTAATGTCAAATATGATAATGTCAAATATGATAATGTCGAATATGCTAATGTCAAATATGCTAATGTTAAATATGCTGATGTCAAATATGCTATTGTCGAAAATGCTAATGTCAAATATGATAATGTCGAATATGATAATATGATATTGTTTTTGCGCTCAACGGTGAAAATTTAAATTGATATTAACATATTCGACATTAGCATATTTGACAGTAGCATATATGACAAAAGAATATTCCACAATAGCATTTTCGACATTAACATATTTGACAGTAGCATATTTGACAAAAGCATATTCCACAATAGCATATTCGACATTAACATATTTGACAGTAGCATATTTGACAAAAACATATTCCACAATAGCATATTCGATATTAGCATTTTCGACATTAGCATATTTGACATTAGCATATTTGACATTAAAATATTCCACGTAAACATATTCGACATTATCATATTCGACATTATCACATTTAATATTATCATATTCGGCATTAACATATTCGACATTAACATATTCGACATTAGCATATTTTGTTATTTTAAATTTATTTTTATGAAACCCGTCCTATCTTACTACCTACTACGGTACAATAGTGAAAGCATTCGAAAAGCTCCGAAACGCCATGCTAATTTATAAAAAAGACTTTTGCAATAAAATTGTTTTTTAAAGATTAATTATAATTTGAATATTACTTAGCTTCTAAATTTAACAATGCATAAATTTAAATTGAAAAACGTTTTAAAATTTAAAAATTGATTAATGATAAATAATAATTTTCAAATTTTTCAAAAATTTTAATTTATGTTTTAACTATAAATTTCAACACTTTATTCAATTTCAACAAACTACGTTTATCAAACTACTTTAAATAAGTATTAACATTACATTTTTGCAATTGATTGAAATATTGAATTTACCCCAAAATAGTCGTTTGATAATCCGCTTAAGTGGTGGACAACAACGTCTGGTCTCAATTGCCGTCACTATGATTCATAGGCCAAAGCTTATTATTTTGGATGAACCCACTGTTGGAGTCGACTCATTACTTCGGCATAAAATTTGGAGTTATCTTGATAATATTTGCAGAATTAATGGTAAAATTATAAATTATACTAATACTTATTAGTGCAGGGCGCGAATAAGTTAAGCTAAAAAACAACACGTTTGACTACGGGACCTTAACTCGTATATTGTTGTTTGTGAGAGTTTATCGACGTGCGACATGTTTGAATACCACTTTTTCAAAAATTTACAAAAAAAAATTTTTGAACCCATTTATCTCAAATTGTATTCTTTTTAAATGACTCTAATGTTAGGGGGCTATTAAACTATTCTTTATACTGAACATGTTACCAGTTAGAAAAATTTTGATTAAAATGATGGTTTGATCGCTAATAGGCTTTGAATTATAGATAAAATGGTTAAAATAATATTTTTGGTAGATTTGACCATGATGACCTTAACCTATGACTTTGAAATTTGTTTTATTATTGCTGATCATATAAAAGAGAAATATTAATGAAAGTCCCATTTCAATAGGTCCCATTTAATTTTAATTTTTCGACGATAGCGCCATCTACATAAAAGATAGCCAATTTTTTATTATGATAATTTTTGCTCATTATATTGTCCTTAACATTAATCCATTATCAGCCAGTCGTGACCTTGATGTTTACATTTGACCAGTGGTCAACTCATTGAGAACTGGAGGCACTTCAAGAAATAAAAGTGCATTTGAGGTTCTGAGACAATTATCTAGACAATGGTTATTTTACTTTTTGTCGTCATCGAAGATTTCGAAAATTACAGACTAATTTAGAAAAAATTGCCACCTGAAATTTTTTATTTTATTTTTAAAACTTTTACTAGGTGGAATTTTAAAAAAATAAAAATATACTTTTTAGAGAATGATTTTAGACTAATTAATATTAAATTTAAATTTCATTATTTATAACCGAAAAAAAGATAGAATTTTTCAAATTTGGCCCCCAACCACGCCCACCCCCTGGCATAAATTCCTTCAACCACAATTGCCTACTCATTCCCCATACTCCATTCCATAACGGACATCAAAATCGATTATTTGGCACGCACCTTTTCAACAAATTTCATACGAAAAACGTGTTGTTTTTCTAATAATAATAATTTATGTCTTAAGTTTGTTTATTAAATAAAAATCTAATTTACAGTTTTATTCTTATTTATAAATTCCAAAAATCTTAATATTATTTTTGATTGATTAGATCAAACCGTTTTAATAACAACACATTATATAGAAGAGTCAAGAAATGCCGAAAACGTGGCGTTTATGAGAAGCGGAACAATACTTAAACAATCAAATCCTCAAAAACTATTAATTGAATATCAATGTCAAACATTGGAAGAAGTATTCTTAAAATTATGTCACCTAGATACATTGAGTGATAATAGCCAAACGTGTGTTGAAAATTCTGCTAATATACAAATTTAGCTAAAAAGCGATAGAAATAACAAAACTGTAATAAAAGCCAATAACACAACGAATGCATTAAATTTTAGACATTATAGCAATACTTTGGAAGTATTATGTATTGACAACTCGAAAGCCGATGTTTTTATTTTTATTTTATATTTTACCGTTTATTGCATTAACTACAATGCATTTAGCAATTAGTACTGGGCCACAACATATACCTGTTGCTATTTTTAATAATGACGAAAAACCAGAAATATCGCAATTATTCATTGATTTTATAAATAAAAACATTTTTGAAATAACAGAATATTCAACAAATGAGTCCGCATTTCAATCCGTAATAAACGGATCTAATTATGCGTCAATAGTTTTTGGACAAAACTTTTTCGAAACATTTGATTTAAAATTTCAAAAAATGTTTCAAATGACTGATGAAGAATTGGACTGGAGCAATATTAAATTACATGTTAATTTTTCTAACGCAGCTTTTGGAATTTCATTCCCTGTAGAAATTTACAATGCATATATTAAACTAATGAAATATTTGAGTTTAAAATATCATTCAAACTTAGTTAGATATATAAATCCATATACTGTTGAAGAGGTAAATTATGGTCAAATTAAATTTAATATTGATGATCAGCTTTCAATTGCTATAATAATACCACTTGCACAATTGTTTCCTATGTGTATTCCAGAATTACAAATATTAAATGACAGAAAAAATTCCAGTTTTGAAAGAGTGTTTGTGGCGGGAGTTAAACCTAATGAGCCTAGAAGCCAATTAGAAGCTACTTTTAATGAACGTCTGATATGTTAGTTTTATGGCTAGTTATAACTATCCAAACAAATTGCTACTATTTTAAGTGAGTTATGGAAGTTATAATCTAAATTTAATTGTATTATAATTTGTACTAATTAATAATTTTAAAATTTTAGTTAAAAACTTTATTACTTTAAATGCATAATGATTAAAAATAAAATGTATTTTGATAATTTATAAAATTTCGATCAAAATATATCTAAATCTAATTAATGTAATTGTTTGCTAATTAATATAAATTTGTAATATTTTATAATTGAATTTTAAATAAATAGAGAGTTTAACCCTATTTTTCCTAATTCCCAAAATTCCTAATCCCAAAGATCCTAAAAATTTTGTCCCAAAAAAATAATTCCAAAATTTCTAATAATATACGAAAAAATCCGAAAATTCCTAAAAATAAAATAATGTTATAAAATATTTACAGTCTATCTTGTTTAGTTTTAATCCGTTTATTGTAAATAATCGCTTATAGTAAACGTTATGATAAGAGCCAATTTTAAATATATTATAAAATTTTGATTGTTTATAGTAAATTTTGCTTTTAATAAACGAATTTTACAGGACAGAGCAATTTACTATATCCGGGATGGACTGTACTACGAGTTTGTAAATTTGATAGTTTTAATTTAATTAAAATAGTAAATGTAACTAATATTTAATAATTAAAATAAACATTTTTCGGCAAGCATAATCAGTTAACATAATCAGTTTAATTGTTCTAGCATTTTGATGGTATTAGTTATAAATTTATTGTTAGTTAAACTATTTTGTTATAATTTTTTAAACTTGTTAATTAAAAAATATTAGTTAAATCTTAGTTAATTATTGTTAAATCAAAAAATCTTTACAAACTAAATAATTGTCTCTCTAATTGTATATTAATTTTTAATTTAAAATAATTAGGAATTTTGGGAATATAAAAATTTTTTTAGGATTTTTGGAAATTAGAACTTTTGGGATTAGGATCTTTGGGATTAGAATTTTGGAATTAGAAAAAATGAAATGATAGCAAATAGAGATATAAATTAAATGTTAATAAACACACAATGTATGCGGATTAACACTAGCTAATTAGATGACCAAGACAAAATCAACGTTTGCATTTAAAACCATAAATTTTTATGTTTGGCACGCTCTGCTAATGAGTATTATGTAGCGCAAATAATACAAAATATTTTTCATATAGCAATTCAAGTGTTTTTATTAATAATAATTGTTTTCGTTATATACGATATGAAACAAATCGGCAATTATTTCGATATTATATATTGCTATTAATACAAGGATTGTTTGGAATGTTATTTAGATTGTTACTTGGTCTTTTATTCGCAAATATTGTGCCAGGAATGGTTTGTATAAATTTATTTTAAATAAGTAAATTGTTTTAAAATTAAAAACTTATAAATAGTTTAATTAAGTAAAATAATTTATTTTATAATAAGAAGTAATTTAACACAACTTTTAAAATTATTTAATAAAATAATTTTATTTTAACAAGATAAATTTAGATTTAATTTAATGTATAATTTTTTAAATAGATGATCATACTTGGATTTATGTTCACATCAATATTAATATCTGGGATTGTATGGCCAGTGCAAGCTATTCCTTCCTAATAGAAATTAAAAAATATTTGTATTTTTAAAAATAGTTTAATTCTTATACTTTTTATAGTGAAAAATTCTATTTAAATAAAAATAGGAAATCACTTAATAATGTAATTGTATTAATGTCGGGACAGAAATATCGGCTGAGATCTACTTGTGCTGATGTATTAAATAAAGCTAATGAATAAGCTATCGATGCAATTAATCTTCAACAAAATCCAGAATTTGATTCAACAATGAGCACGCTTAAACAAAATAAAAAATATTTTTTTATAATTATATAGAATATAAAATTAAAAACCCGATTATTATTAACAATACTAGTGATTAATTTATTCGAAATTTGACACACGCGAATAGTATACAATTGCAAAATAGATTAGATTAGTTTGAGATAAGAGATAAGTTTGAAATGAGAAGTTGACTACAAGTCAGAACACGAAGTGTTCTTATTAAATGAGATATGAATATAGAGTCAGTTGAGATGTAACATCTGAAAGAGTGAAGTGTGTGTGTCTGATCCCAAGTAATAAATAAGTTAATCTAAATAACAATTAATAAGTTTTAAATAAAGTTAATTTGATTTTAAATAAGTTTTAAGTTATTTATATTTAAATGTGTTTTGTATATAAATTGGCGATTAATAGTCACAAGTAGTCACTACAGTAACTTATAGTTAAACGAAACTGACCCGAGTCTAGAACAAACTCGGCCCAATACTAACCACCCATCGAACCCGGTCTGGAGATACCGAGAGGCCAAGGAGCCTAGAGTCGTAAGTGACTCCAACACTCAACTCAATTCAAACATATGTCAGGTCAGTCCAATGTATATTTGGGACCACTTAGCACCAGGACGGGCCTGGCATACAAAAAAATTTAGAAGATATTGTTTTTAAAAATATATATAACTAGAACGTGCCTAAATTTATAAATTGTACATGGTCAAATTTACACAAATAATTAATTCCACACATAACAGAAACCCAATTCTCGCCGAATTCAAATTATAATTTAAAAATCTAATTTAAAAATTAAGATATTAAAAAAATGTCTAATTAAAATAGCTTAAAGAGATGTAACTTAAAATTTGCCCAAAGTTTAAGCATTAAAAGCTGTAACTTATTCTCGAAAATTTCAAATAAATTCGATGCCATTCTGTAGATAAACTATTTATTAAAAATTGACTAAATTTTTGTTATTAATAGTTTAAAATTTGTTTTAATTAAGTTATGGTTTAAAAACAAGAGGTGTTACGCAAAAGTGTTTTGACATTCTATCTGAATCACGTTTGTGAGGTTACGAAACTTTGAGACTTATCTGATGTTTTGAGTGTTTCGATATTGAGTGACTGTATTGGCATAATGTGCCGATGCCTTGTCCGGCCAAAACACAAAATTATTATCTTTAAAATTGTGATTAATAAATTGAATCAGTCTTTGATTAAGATATTCATTTTAATTGACTTTTTGCTCAAACACGAGATTGCTTATAATTGAACATAATTAAACAACTAATCAAAAAAACTAAAAAATTATTTTGCCAGAGTTAAATTAGATGCATGTAGACATCAATGCTTTCAGTGGGGGACAGGGCGCCGTTACCTAAAATCAATTATTAGGCATTTATAGTATAAATATGTCGTATGCGGATAAGACGGGTAGCAAAATTAATCCAAAACTGAGTTGAGTCGCTCACACATACAAAATCATTATAAGTTTGGTTAAGTTTAAGGAAAGGCTTCCAAACCTACCCGGGCAATCGAATATCCAAATTGGGTTTAATTGTGGTGGACAGACACTCGGAGTCATTTTAACAACAATTCAAAATAAACGGTTTATAACAAACAATAACTTTATTAAATATAAATTTGAAAAAAGTTAACAATTAAAGTGTTAGCAATTAACTGAAATTCGAATAGCATTTGCTTAAGGTTTATATACACAAAACTAAGTTTAGAACCCATTCTCATGACTAATGCTCTGAACAATAATTACAACAAACTTTAAATTAATCATACATTTGATTATTTCTGATTTAAACTTTGACTTTTGCATTTGTGATTCTAATGGCATATGATAAATATAGTCTAACATATTATAAAAATTTTGTTAAAATATAATAATTAAATGTAGTCTTACTTTTTGTTGCCAAACGATATTTATAAATTGATTAAGTGACTAATTTTATATTATTAAATTATTTTATTTTTTATATATTTTTTTTAATTTACATAAACACAAAATACAGTATCACATAAAAATTAAACATTATTTGCAATTAAATATTTTATGATAAATGTTTTGTTTAATTTTAATTATTAAATTTAAAAATTTAAAAATTTAAGAGATTTATCATTTTTTGCATTCAATAATATATTATATTACCTTGCGTAAATATTTTAATTGAAAATAAAACTTTAATTACAGTTCACTATAAATAACAAGTTTAAATATGTTTTAATTTATTTAGTTTAAAATTTGTATCATACATTTGTCGTATGCTGTAATATTTTAATTTTTAGTTATTTTATTCTGTAAAATAATTATGCATATATTTATAATTTTATATTTATATTTGACATACATAAAGTAAAATATAAAATATATATTTATTATAATAAAATTATTATACGTATATAATAATTAAATTTTTAAATGTTAAACTGTGCGTGTTCATTTTTGTTATAATAATTGCTTAATTAAAATAACACGTTTAATTTCTTAAAATAAATTTTTTTATGTTTGCCTTAATAGATAAATTTGTTAAATATACCAAAATAGCGTTTTAATAATTAATCAAAAATTTAATTGTTTTAATTTATAATTATCTTAAAGTTACAGTATAAATATAATATTTAACTTTATTAGTAATTACATAAAAAAAACTTCAAAAATATACTAGTTGAAAAAATTTATTTTTAGTGTGTAGTATAATTTATATCATAATGTTTAAAAAATTAAACAAAAGTAAATCTTTGTTCAAAAAATGTGAAAGCAAAATTGATCCAGAATTATTAATACCAAGTGATTTACAAATAAAGTCAGCTGGTAAACAAATTTATGGAATAGGATTATCTCAATATCCAAATGGATGTACCCATAGATCAAAACTATTTCATCCGATTCTAGTCTTCACTATTACTTTAATATTAATGATACGAATGATTATCTCCGCATTCACTCCAAACAAATCAAAATATTTTTATCTATATATTGGAGATATCGGCTATTTTATGAATATGAGATTTCATTTGAATACATCGATAGCATTATGTTATTTAATGGCAATATTATCACAAATTGTACATTTCTATAATTATTATCGAGATATAAGACCTAATTATATGCGAGTCTTCGATATGATGTCTGCAGTCATTACTCCCAAAGAGTGCGGTTTAGACGACGAGAAAATAATTAGAGATTTAATACTGAAGTCGAAAATTGCTTTTAAATGCTGTAATATCTTTATTAAAACTTGTGTTTTACTTGCTACAAGTATTTCATTTATATCATATTTTTTGAAAATTACTTTTATTGAATTAATAATGTTTGGTTTGCCACATACAATTTTATATGTTTTTAATATAATTTTTTATCAATTGTTTTATTATTTTATTTTGACTTATTATTTAAAATCTAAACAAAAAGAAATGAACAATCATTTAAAATATATAATAAATACTAAAAGTATAAATTTATTTAACATTAAAATAATTTTTAAAAATTTAAATTCAATTTATACTGAAATTTCTAATTATGACACAAACATATGGTCAAAAATTGTGGGAATTTTTTGGATAACGGGATCATCAGTTGTGGCACTTTTTGTATTTATGTTTGTTTTTGGCAATAAAATGCATATTAATATTCGCATAATTATGTAGATTACAATGATTATTGTTGTAAATATGCTCTTGCTTTTAATATATTTTTCTGCGTCGGTTAATTATGAAACTAAAACAACTTATAAATATTTAGCAACATATAAACTGACTTGTATTTTTAAAAAACGTCACATAAATACCAGTAATGAAATTTATCAAAATTTTATGGTAAACTAAATAAAGATATAATTTTTTTTTTAATTTAATTATTTTTTAAAATATAGTTTTTATCGATTTTTGAAAGAATTGGCAACAGAAATGGAAATAAAATTGGATTTTCTTGTTTAAGTTTATTTGTAATTAATTATTTTCGCAGATATGAGGTATTAAAAAAATTGATTAAATTTTTTTTATTTTTAATTATTATTATTATTAAAGTTTTTAGCTATTTGTGCAATTATTTTGCTTAAAATAATTGAAATGGATCTTGGTAAATAAATTATTAAAATTTCAACTTTATGCTAATTACTTATTAAATAATTTTGTTAATTATATATAATAGTAAAACTTTATTTTGTAAACTGTTATTTTTTAAATTAAAATTTACTAAAAATATTTTAAACAAATTAATATTATTCTAACAAAAAATTGTATTTAGTCTTGCCTTCTCATTCTAATCTAAATAGCATCAGGATAAAGACTTTGTTAAAAACGTTTATAAACGATATTTTTTGATAAAAATTAATCAGATTTAGCAAAATTTAAACTGGATTAAAACAATTTATGGAAAATATTTTCATTTTAAACAAAAATACTAAAAAACGAGGTATACCTTTTTGCTGATTAAATGTTAGGGAGATAAATACCAAAATTTAAAACTAGAGGTTTTACCTGATTTTCCTTTCTTAATTTCTAATTAAGATAATACTGTTTAGTTTGGCAAACTTTGAAGTTCAAAAAACATACGACAAACTTTAATTAACTAGCTCACGAAATATATTTTATTAATTTTTATTTATTATTAAAATTTATAGTTTACTAATTTATTAATTATCTTTTAACTAAATATAATAAATGTAATTAAGAACTGATATGCTCTCACTTACAGCTCTGCAATACATATTAGTTATTGTGTAGAGTTTAACGATTGAATTA
>JAQFXP010004785.1:0-10139 GCA_034693685.1 Belba bartosi
AGTAAAAAAATTATTAAAATATCTCATTTAGTTTGTCTGTAAATTAAGTTTAAACTTTTTAAACTGTAAGAAATTTTGTATTTTTTAAATGCGCATAACTTTATAAATAATTTAGTTACAACAATAATTTTTTCGCATTTCACTATTATATCATATTGTTTTATTATGATTAAAATAATTTTAAAAAATAAAAATATTATGTAATCTTTGGCCATCGCCTTTCTCATTTATTTTTAAATATAAGAAATTTAGTATGTTTATAATAATAGCTTTATCTCATGTTTAAAATTTTAATTACAGTTTAATTAGTCTATTTTAAAAATAACATTTTTTTGACAATTTAAATTTATTTATTATTAAAAAAAACTTATGTTTTATTTTAATACATAATATGTGTTCTTTATATTTATTATTTTCAAAATTAACGTGATAAAATTTATATAAAAATGTAATCTGATAATTTATTATATATTTAAAAAAAACTGTGCAAATGACAAAAATAACGAAAAATAGTTCTTTTTTATTTTTGCTGCCTGTGGGCTCTATGTAAATCCAAATATTCAATCCTAAAGTCGGGTATATAGCACTACGCAATTACACTATTAAAGCCATAAATATTGACTTTACAGGAGTTACGCTTTGTTTCAGATCGGGTACGCATTAAATCATTATATATAATAGCTATAACATTAGAGATAGGGTAAGTGAAAAAGAGTGAGGGTGAAAGAGAGCGAGGGAGAAAATTAGGGAAAAAGTTAGGTAAAGAGAGTAAAGGAGAGAGAGTGAGAGAGAGAATAAAGGAGAGAGAGCAAGGGAAAGAGTTAGGAAAAGAGAATGAGGGAGAATGTAAGATAAGGAGGTAGGGAATGGAGTAATAAAACTACTGCACCAGCAGCTCTAGTATGGTATAAAATATTTTTGTTCTCTTCATCTCTCTCCTTCTGGCTAAATAATATATTTTCGCACGAGCTAAAATTTTTGCAAAATTAAAATATAATTATTGTCTATTAATAGAGCGCGATATTGTTGTAAAGTTAAGCATGAATATTATGGATTTTATTAAGGCTACGGGTTTGGCATTTGGGTAAAGAGGGGTTTAGAAACAAGAATGACTTTAAGACAATTATTTTAAAAGAGAGGGAAAGAAAAATAGTATAATAGAGAGAATGAAAGTGAGATAGAGTGAAGAAGGGAGAGAGCAAGGGAGAGAGAGAGAGAGAGAGAGAGAGAGAGAGAGAGAGAAGAGAGAACGGAAGGAGAAAAGTGGGAAAAATGGATTTAGGAAATTGGGTAAAAAAAGTACATCACCGGAAGCCCTAGTTATTCTAGAAAAAGTTTATATAAAATTTTGTATATCACACTTAATATGAGCATGCCCAAACACAATAAGAGCATTTTTATAATTATGGTCAAACTCACTTATAAAGGCATACAAGTATATGCGCGGGAATAAGGTAAATAACGAATTTTATATAAATTTAAAATATTGCGTAATTATTAATAAATGACTTTAAGCTTTTTTTTTATAAATGTGAATTGATTTAATTTTCCTAATTTTTATGTTAGAAAAAAAAACAATGTAACTATGACAATGCTAAATTAATAATATGATTAATTCTATTCAGTTCAATTTTATGTTAAATTTTAAAATTTTATGTAAATCATATCGATTACATATTGATTATAATTAAATAGATTGTTTTACAACTAGATTATTTAAATAAAATTTAATCATAATAATTGATTGTTTTGTCAAAGTTAAATTATTTTTTTTATAATAAATTATATTAGAAAAAACTTAAATTTATTTTAAAATTATATTAAGTTTAATATATTTTAAAAATAAAAAATTTAATTATTTAAGTAATGACTTGAACCAACAAAACAATTGAAATAATAATATATATATAAGTTAATAGTTTTTATTTTATTTAGTTAAATAAATACATTTAAATTAATATTTTATTTAATGTTACATATCTTCTGATTAAGGTTCTGAAAGGGCGGAAAGGGCGAGAGTTTTAGATCTAAATAAAATTATTAATTATTAATGAGTTATTTAACTTAATTTTTACAATTAAATACATTCTTAACTAAAATGAATTATAAATTAGTAAATATATTGATTTCAATAACAATTCTAATTGGCTGTTCATATCATTTATACTTTATTTGTGAAATTTATTTTAATTTTCCGACAGTTATATCATTACATCAAGAGTTTGATAGACACGAGAAAGCGGTTCCGGCCATTACTTTCTGTACAACTGTAAGGGAAAAAGTCAATAATATGACTGTCGAACAGGCGTTTGGTTTTAATAATATTAAAAATATTATTCTTAAGACAAATATCAGATTTAATAAGAAAACAGAAACAGATTTGTTTGAAAATATTACAAAATTTTCAATCAATTCTCTGGACAACACCTACTCGTGTCTAACCATTAATTCACTTATTAACAAATGTAAGTACAAATTGTCTTGGACAAACTTGCTAAAAATTATTACATAAATAATTTTAAATTTTACAATATAAAAAAGTACGATTTACAAACAAAATTAGACAAATTCTATTTTGAACAAAGTGACCGGGCACTTTTTAGAATTTTAAAACTGATGTCACTTTTTTAAATTAATTTTTATTGTATTTATCAATGATTTAGTTACAAAACAATAATTAGTAAACAATTTTTAACTAATAATTTTGTAAATAAAGTAATATTTATTCAATTATATTATAATTAAGTTTTTGTTATTACTTTTCTTAAAAATTTTTATAAAAGCAAAATAAATTTGAAAAAATTGTCATGACACTTTGTCTATAATATAACAACCTTACAAAACAAACTTACAGATATATATATTTTTGAAAGTAAATTGCTATACAGTAGTTATAAATATAATAATTTGTATATTTTCTGTAATAGCAAACACTGAAATTGTATTAAAAGACTTAAAATATCTATTTATTGCATTGAATTTGAAAAATGTGTTTCAAAACAGTTTATATATATATTTACACGACTGGAGAGATATAGCGACCGGATATGACTGGAATACCCTTATGCCCAAACTTGGCCACTGGGCGTCCATTACATATGAGAGCAAAGCCTATCACTTATTGGGCAAACCATACAAAACAAATTGTTTGGATTATTCGCTTAAATCAAAACACATTTCAAGAGCTCATTGTCTGAGAAAATGCCGAATCAGTGAAGGATTAAAAAAATGCAAATCAATTCCAAACGAAACGATAGTATTTGAAGGAGAGTTCACACAAATTCAGTTCAATAGCTATTGTCTTCTTAAACACCAATTGACGAAAATATGTTTAACTAAATGTCCAGAAATGGATTGCATTAAAATTTATATTAAACCAGTTCTTATTGATAGTGTTGGTAAATAATATACAGTATATTTAACGAACTAGTAGTTTATAATTTAATTAATTTTTAAGTTTTATAATATAAATTTGATTAAAATATTCTTATTGTTTAGGAATAGAAGAATATTTTACAAGTAATAAGACATCAATTGCATTAGTGAATCCATGGTTACCACAAAACATCTACTTATATACACCAAAGATGGAATTGATTGAATTTCTTTGTTATATCGCTTCTATATTTAGTTTATGGTTTGGTTTTTCATTTTATAACACTTTAGATAATTTTGTTAAACGCCTTATTAAGTGGAATACAAAATGTTAAACGCAAATTTTATTAACAAAAAAGCCAAGCTTACTTTAGTGGTTTAAGATGTTGAAATAACAAAACAAATAAACATGCGTAATTTTTTTTACAAACAATTATGTTATTTTTAAACATTATCTAACTTAATTATACAGTATATAAAAACAAAATAAAAAATGTAACTATTTTAAATTGTGACAGCAAATAAATTATATTAAAAATTAAATTGCTTCTGTTTTATTGTAAATAAAATTCTGTCAAGTTTACTTTATAAATAAATGTATTTATATTTTAAATTTATTTTTTATTTTAAAGTCATTAAGATAAAAACCTAGGGGAGGGGGGAATTAAAAATGGTATTTTTCCAAAAAAACTCAAAAACCTGATTTATAATGAAATTTTACCTAATTTAACTGGATTTAAACTAAATTTAGTTAAATTAACTGGATTTAAACCGGATTTAGCACCAATTTAGGGGAAAAACCCCAAAAATTTGCCGTCCGCCTAAGGTGACCGGCAAAATGTCCATAGATTACCTTTTCTCGAATTAAATGCTAGGGGGAGGGGAGGGGATAAATCCAAATTTTCTAAATAAAGTGGGATTTTTGCCTGATCACCCCCCCCCCTCCTTCACAATCCCTTTTATTAAGTAATTTCAAAACTTATTATTAAATAAACTCTTTTTTAATAATTGACAAAATTTGAAAATAAAATATAAAAAATGAGAGAAAGTGTTGTATTCAGAGATCGCATTGAAAGCAATGATTTAAATGAAAATTAGTTTTATTTTAATACATAATATGTGTTCTTTATAATTATTATTTTCAAAATTAAAGTAATCAAATTAATATAAATATGTAATCTGATACATTTTAATAATTAAAAGTTTGTGGGTTTTGGCATTAATGCCAATCAACTAAACCCACATTAGATACGGGTTGGGCCAAAGCTAGCGTAGAGCTGCCCAGTGAGCAACTGGAGGCACATTTGCCGTTAACTTTAATTTGTCGCTTCAGAGCAGTCAGAAGAGTAATGCCATCTTTACAACAGGCAATTTGGTCATTGGCTTGAAAAAGAGCGGTTCCCCAAAGCCTATCACCCGAACACTTTCCACCGGCAATAATACCTTCTTGTTGTACAACAAAATTACCTAAAGTTTAAAATTAATTAATTATGTATTAATTAAAATACCAATAATCTAATTACCATTATTCCAGCTAAGAATATCACTATTATTCGTAATAGTTATTGTCTTGCTAGATATAGAGCCATGGTCGCCGCTTATGATCACATCATACTGTATATCGTTTGTATGTACAATGACATCATTGCAGGTAATTTTGTACATGCCACTACTGTGCTGGCTAATTTGTCTAAGTTTAGAGTTTGAATTGCAGATCAGTTTAAAGTCGGCGGTCACTACCGTTTCGACGATAGGTGTGAATGCTTTTAGTCGTTAAACATTGTTTTATATTTAAGTAAACATTGTTAAGTAAATATATATAAATAAAAAATTGTTATATTTAATACGTTTGCATTGATTCTCAGGTCTGTGCACCGGCACTGGATTCCAATTAAAGTCCGGTTTTGGTTTTTGTCTGTTTTGTTGGCTTAAAGCTATTAAACACAGAATTAATACAAATAACTGAAACTTCATTTTTAGCCAAAAATATATTTTTAAAAACTAAACTAAAAAATTTAAAATTATTACATTAAAAACTGATACGTTTACCTGAATTTTATATTTGTTTAATTATATTAGTTTAATAAAATTATTTGTTTTTATTTTATTAAGGCTATTAAACACGAAATCAATACAATTTATACAAATTTTATTTTCTAATTTTAAAATTTAACTTAAATAAAATAAAAATTACAATTTTTTAAATATAATTTAAACATTATATAAATTAAGTTTTTTATATTTAATATTTTTAGAATAGTTTTTAAAATTTTTATTTTTAGAATTCTATTTTAAAAAATTGTTAAATAAATTTTTATTGCTATAATGATTATAGAATTTATATATATATATATTGAATCAAACAAATTATACAATCTAGATTAATTATTGTCAAATTGTTTGGGCATAAATATTGTGGAATTAAATTGAATTTTATTTAAAATAAAAATATAAAATATGATTTTGTATTAGAATATAAAATATAAAATTAGTCAAGACAAAACTGTTGAGATGAGAAATTATGATTAAAATATTTTTGTGTGTTTGTCAATAATGCTCATTTGTTACTCAAAAGTTCGACCAACAAATAAACAGAATATTTGTATAAAAATTTATTTTTTAAAGAATAAAATATAAGCAATAAAAACAAGAATCAAATACCTAATCCACAAAACAATAATTTATAAATTTAATTGATTTAATCAGTACAACAATGTAAAAAACTGACATTGGGTAGATATTGCAATCAATTCGTAGCTTGTGTTGCATTTTTAACAATTTTTTAGTCAATTCAGAATGGCGGATTAGGAAAAAGATTTGAAAATTTAGTCAAAAACTTTATGCCGACTGCACAGACTGTATGCGGTTATGCATATTCCGTTATTTTTTTAGGTGACAATTATTCCGAACACAACTCGATTGTTTTTTTTTCTATCATTCCCGAGCGCTTGCTCTATAAACAACCGGGGATCTCAACCCAGTTAGGGATTATCACTTGCATCGTCAGGTATGGTAACGAGGATGATGTAACTGTTTTAAGAGCACAGACCTGAACGCTCGGTATATTTAGTTTGTTGTTAAACCGCTCGTACACTACCAATAAACGGCCCTTGGTAATCAACCTGTAATCGTCATGCCCCTTCCAAACTCTATTAAACTTATTTTAAAAATAATCAGTTCGGATGGGGTTTGAACCCAATAACAGTTAACTAAGTTAGACTTAACTACAATCAAGCGCCTTGACCACTGCGCCAGTTCACCTGGATAAACTCAATTGTTTGAAAATTGATAATCAATGAAAAACAACTTTATTTGAATGCAACCTTTGTAGTTGATTTGATTTTAACTTGCTTTAAAATTGAATTTATTTAGCATAAAATGGTTTACTCTTAATTAAAACTGGTTTCAGAGATAACAGACATTATAAAAATATATATGTAAAAATAACTTGTACAGGTAAGTTTTGTGTCTTAAAAAATGAATTAAACTTTCAAATTATATTTTGCCGTTCGCTTAGTAAATGACAAATTTAAAAAAAGTGATAAATTTTTTGGACAAATTAAAGTGTAAATTATAAAATTTCGGATTTAAGAATCTATTTTTAAAAATTTATTTCAATAAAATTAAAATTTTTTAAATTAAACAAAAACTCAAATAAACAAATCAGCAAAAATCAAACCGATAAGAGTTTCTGAGTTTCGAAATATAGACAATTTGCCCAAAAATGGATCCAAACAACAGTAGTAGCGGAATAGGTGGCGGCGCTGGCACAAGCGGAGGCGCAAGTACGAGCGGTGGCGCAGGTGTAGGCCCAAATACACAAGCACAAGTTGTTTTATTGTCAGATTTGGGTATTTTTCGTAAATTCCAGATTTGGATTAAAAGAAATATGAAACGGGATAGTTATATTGTAAAGGGGAGTATTGTTCGAGAAGGGGCAGCAGTAAACACTTGGAATGACCCCAGTACACAATTTACGATGAATGGTTTTAGTGTCAACATCAGCTCAGCAATGTACTTGGGCTTCAAATTTGATCCGAATCATTTCCCAAGTTTTCACGATTATTGCAAATACTATTTCGAAAACTTAGCGCAAAAACAGTTCGGCTGTCATGTGGTGGTCAGTCAGAGCGGAGTTATATTTATGTGTGAGACCGGCTTTACGATAAATAACGCCGAACTTCCGGGTCATTTGGAGTACCAGTATTTGAGAATAGCGAATATAAATGCGATATATCCGGTGCTCTTTCAGGAAAGCAATATATTGTATTTGACACTCGGTTTATGGTTTGAAGACTTTACGGACTAGACGTGATGGTGATGTGTATGCCATAAAAGATCATTACTATAGTCGCGGTGAGCGAAGATATTACTATCGTTTCGTCAAACCCGTGCCCTATACTCACGTACCGGTCAGATGTGGCGGTGTTTCCGAACTGACGGAAACTATATTTTTTGATCGCATTTATACGACTCGACATATAATGCAGGCAAACAATATCCCAAAGTTTGCGATCTATGTCTGTGCCGGCGCTAAACTCATTGTTTGCGATGATTACCATTGGAACCAAACAACTCCGGCACAAACCAGACATCATAATCGATCACTTGTACAACAGGGAGGGGTCGTTGTGGTCGAGCGAACACTCAGACTGAAAACAATTGATTTCAGTGAAAATCAAAGAATTTATTTATTTAGTGAAGCAATTGATGAGAGAGTGATCGATGGCCCGACTGCACAGACAGTGCGCGGTTATCAATATCCGGTTTTCTTTTTAGGTGCGAATCATTCCGACCACAACTCTATTGCTTGGCAACTGATGATTAACCGAACAAAAAACCCACTCGAATGCGATCTTCGTATACCCGAAGGCGGGCATATAGTGGCGATCGAGAACTGGAGTGCAGGCATTGAAGAGATCTATGCTCGACATCGGTTCGAACAGCACTTCCGATCAAACATTCGATCGAATCGACAGTATTCTCATTTCGATTATGTAGTACCGGATGACCAACAAATGACAAATAAAATACTAGGCGTAGGGATTGACCGTTTTCTCAAATGCGATATCGGGCCACTTATTGCACCGAACATACCTCCTTATACTGCCGATGCTGTGATAAAACCGGTTGAATTCAACTTCAGTCGACCACTAGAATTGGAAGAGGTAGAGGAGGAAGAGGTAGAGGTGGAAGAGGGAGAGTTGGAAAGGGAATACAATACGTATGTAATGCCAGCTTTGTATCCACCGATTGTCTTAAACGACAAAATATTCTATTTACCGAATCGACAGTTTTGGTTCGAGACTTCGCACGGATCCACCAGTTTGGTGGTCAACCCATTGGATCAGTTCGAGCGACACTACAAACAGACCGTCAATTATAACATACGAAGCAATCGATTAATTATTTCGGGATATTTACTAAACGAAAAATACGATTTCATATTCCGATTGGCAAACAAATGGCACGCATATGATGAGCACAAATGGGTGAGAAGTGAGTTCGTGCATGAGTTTGGTGCTCAAGAGTATGCTTTAGACATTGATAGGTATGGAGTGGACGGAAATTTGTACTATAAGACAAGCGAATTGGTCGGCAGATATGAGACTATGTATTACGAATTTGTTGAAATACGTCTTCGACGAGAATTGCATTATTTTGACCAATTTAGCCAAACCATTATCGAAGGCAATATACCTCAACCGCCGCCGCAGTTTGATCCCTATCCCGATTCGGAAGTACAGACCCGGCAAACATCAGGTGCACGACAATCTGCCGTTTCTGATGCCTATCCCGATCCCAATCCTGAAGAAATCAATCCTGTTTTTGGAGATTACGATGTCATTACAGACCATTCATTTATACCTCATTTTGCATCTAATCCTCAATTATTGCAGATATTGCAACAGGAAGTACAGACTCGGCAAACATCCGGTGCACAACACTCTGGCGTTTCTGTACATTTAGGAAGTACTCCTCAGAATGTAAGCGCTTCCTCACATCAATCACAGTCAGGAAGTGGTATGTCTTCTGCGACACATTCTCGTCCTTCGACTTCATCTCAGCCTCAAAGAGCACATCCGCATAGAAGGCCTTCGCAGTCGCCAACCAATCCGCGTCAGTCGAGTCGACGACATTCGCGTAAACGGCGATAATATTGCATCGATTGAAGTGATAATTATAGTTGAATTTCGATGAAATCGATCCGTAATTATTGGTAATCTAAATCAGTTTTATTTAGTAAAACATAAAATACTTTAACCAAGCACAGTTTGTAATTAATTTTGTATATTTATAATTATAATTCGGTTTTAATGATTATTAAATTAAATATTTTAAATAATTTATATATTTAGTCAGGGATTGAGAAGATGGGCCGATTAGGGGGATTAGGGGAAGCATTTATTATTGCAATTAATTTAAAATGTTTTTAAAATTTGTATTAGTCTTGACATTAGTGTCAATCGATTTGATTTTTTAAATAAAATAAAATATTTAAGTATTTGTTTAGAAATAATTTTCCAATACATACAAAAGTTACAAATATGTTTTGACTGAATGTGAAAACGGCTCAAATGAATCTCAATTTAAATTAAAATAAATCTCAATTTGTACCAAATAATACTAGTTAAAATCGACTTTGTTATAATTTATGAAATTGCAAAAATGCAACAATGTAAATACTATCGGGGTACAAGTTAATCAGCGCAACAGTATAGTAAGAAAGCCTAACTCTTGTAGCATCATTTTGACATAACGTT
>JAQFXP010004786.1:0-10138 GCA_034693685.1 Belba bartosi
GTCAAGTGTTTAACGAAATATGTTTTGTATTTTACTTTAAATGATCGAATGATCCCCTGGTCTAAGGGTTGGAGTCGAAATGTTGTGTTTGCCGAAAAGAACTTAATTGTAATGTTAGTTAAACTGTCTTAATTCAAATGAGTCGACACATTATCCAAAAATAATAGAATTTTTCGTTGTTTTTGTCGAAACATTTTATCAATTTTTTTTAACCATTGATTGAAACATCTCTTGACATCCATGCGCTTGAGTTCGAATAGTAGTCGACACCAAATGAGTTAATGTTATAATTAATTAATTTGAAAATTCGTGGTTTTCGTGCGGTTTTTAAAATAACTGGTTTAAACAGTTCTCCGGTCATTGAACAACAGAGACTTAAACTAACTCTTTGTTTTGATTTCTTTCTGCCGACATATTGCGATTCTTTCAGTAAATAAGATTTTTTTGGCAAAAGTTTATAAAAAAGTCTCTTTTCGTCGAAATTAAATATGTCTTCATTTTTGAAACCAATTGTCAGTTTTTAAAGTTTAGACACCCATTCCTCGATTGTCGATTCGTTCACATCTCCGGCCTCTCCGGAAAACGTATTGTATTTTATGTCATAACGCTTTGTGAACTTATCGAGCCATCCATTAGAGGTCTTAAAGTCGGTTAAACCTAATTTAGCGCCGATTTCGGGAGCGAATGCCTTGATAATAGGGCCACTAATCGGTACTTTTGCTGCGTTTAAAGAATTTTAATACAATTTCATTCAGTATCTCGACATTTGATGTCTTAATTCGCTTTGACTTTTGATTTCGATTATTAACAGAAATATATTTCTATTGATTTCGAGTAATGTTAGATACAGTTCCTTCAGATACTTTCCATTTGATTGCCAACTGTTGTCCGCTATAATTGCCCGACAAATGGTCTTTAATTAATTTAATTTTGTCGCCAATACTTAATTTATTTGATTTATAACTGCGTTTTGGAGGCATTTTAATACATATATTATATTAACATTTGTTTTAAATCACATTTAAATCTAATAAAAATGACGTCAGATTTAACTTAAGAGGTGCTAACTATGCTAATAGTATACATTTTTTGATTTAAGTTTTAAGTTATAGAGGTATTTAAGTTAAAGAGGTTACGTATAATGTTATATCAATAGGAGTAAATCGGGACTTAAATATAGGTTTAAGTTAAAAGGGGTTTTAAGTTATAGGGGGTATAACTTATCGGGAATTAACAGTATTAATATTTAAACGCACAAATTAAATTGATAAATTATATAAATCAGTTTATTTAACTTATAATTGTATATTTTGTAAACAATTATTAGTTGAAATATATATTTAATATAAATTTATTTGTGAGCATTTTTTAACTAATAGCTCAGGCGAGTGGCGCAGTAATAATGCGTCCGCTTTCTAATCCTGAGTTAGTTGGTTCAAACCTCAACTGAAATTGAAATTTAAAAAAAATTCTATCCATGAGTTGAGGCAAGACAACTATGGGTCTTACCTAAGATTATCTACTGGTATTGTGCGATAGCTTAATAACCATTAATCTACGTTCAGGTGTGTGCTTTTAAAACTGTGACAATATTGTCGTCACCATATCTAGCGGTGAAGTTATTACTGGACTCACTATGGTTTGTGCATGAAGAAAATCTTCGGCCTATGAGTAGTTAGTTGTAGTAATAATTTTTAATAATAAAAATGTTTTCAAAAATAAACTATTGAAATGACGAAAACCTGGGATGAACAAAACAAAAATTAATAATAAAACGCAATATATGGCGAACCAGAAAACAATTAATTTATTGATTAAATGAAACATATCATTGCGATTGACTGTCACATCAGTATTTTCCTAAAATTTTTTTTCATTCATTTATGACATAAGTTATGCTAAAAATAATAATTTAATCAAAATTTTTTATTTTATATTAAATAATTATTAATTTTAGTTATAAAAATTTTACTGCTGTTTATTGTTACCTTGACACAATTTATTAACAACATTGTTAATGGACATATATTTTCATAAATTTTTTAATAACTTACTATGAGTTTATTTTCGGTGCCCACGGCAAATTAAAAAAATATATTTATTTTTAAAAACAACTCTTAATATACATTATAGATATTTGTAATATAGCCGCAACTGGGGGCGTTTAAGAGGTTTTTTGTTTAATTATTTTTTAACTTTTATTTTAAGAAAAATTAAATTAGATTTTTAAGACATTTATAATTTAAACACAATTTTAAATTTGTTTTTAATTACAGTTTAATGAAGTAATGACAAATATAAATAATTAATATATTTTGTTTATAAAATTACAGTTTATAATCTAATAATAAAAACTGTAATTTTACTGAATAAACTTATAAATCCTAAATATTCAAATTTTTGAAAATATACTGTAATTTAAAATTTATTAAAATTTGAATCTAAAATTCAATAATTTTATTTAAATAAACTAATTTTTCATATAGTATAGTGAGTTTATAATTTCAAACAAAAAACCCCCTAAACGCCCCCAGTGGCGGACATAATACGAACAAATATTGATTTTATAAGAAAATGTTTTTAAAAAATATAATTATTATTTGATTTGCCGTGGGCACCAAAAATAAAATCATTGTTAGTACTTTACAATAAATTTATTTTAATTATATTAAGCATTGTGTGATATTTACGTTTATTGATATTTTTGTTACTTTTATTATTAGTACTATATTACTGTTTCTAAACTGGTAGTTTTATTTATATAATCTATAATTTTATAATGCAAAAAATTAATTACATTATAATTTTTACTTTATTATATAAATACTAAATATAAGTCGCTAAATTGAATCAAAATAGATATTATATTTAAATACAATAAAATCTAATTTTTTTTATAAATGTGAGCTTATGTCATTATGCAATTGAATTTAAAGAATTGTATTTTTATAATTTGCATATTTCAATAGATGTGTAAATTATAATTAAAATAAAATTATATTATACAAAAATTGTTTATAATTTGAATCAATTATTTTTTATTTTAAAATTACCAAAAAAAAACTCATTTTTGTTTATAATTAAAAAAGTAAATTAAAAATAATATTTTTAATTATTTAGTAAAAATTAAATTTTAAAATATGTATGAAAATTAAACTATTTAAACTTATTGCGACATTAATACAATAGAAAAATTATCAGAATTGCAGAAATTTAAAATATTTTTAATTAGCAATCAAACAATTAAAAATATTAATTATATGTTAACCAAATAAAATATTATTTACGTTATCGATTTTTAACGTTTATATTTATACTGTTACCTATTTAGTACAAATGATATGGTAGATGTGACTATAATTCGATATATCTTTATAAAATAACTCTATTATGTATTTTTAAATTTGTTATTAGTGTCAACTATTAAAATTGAATATCAAAATTAGTATTAATTTTAATATATAAATGACGTTATTGTCTAAAGTTTGATTTAAATATTAATTTTTTCCATACATTCCAATTGCAATTTTAATTAGTAATAAATTAATTTATTTTTGTTAATAAGTATATATTTGTTATTCTGTTATATATAAAATAAATAATGCAAAAAAATTTTTTTAAGTCCGAGTCAGATATCCCAAAATTTATTTTTATAAATATTTTATGCATATTTAAATTAATATTAAATATTAAATAACAGTTTTATTTGTAAAAAAAATTTATAAATTTATATTTTGTCATAATATATAATAAAATTTTATTATTATGATAATTCAGTTTTAAATCAAAAAAATTATTTAATAATTTTTTTATAAATTCAAATTTACAATTATAATTAAATTTTATAAAATAATGTTTAAGTGTTATTTAAATATATAATTTTTTACAAATTAAAATTTTATTTAAGCAATTATATAGTTTAATTTAAAAAAATATTTAATTTGTTTTTAAATTTTTAAAAATAAATATTCAATATCATATTAAAATGCATGTATTTTTCTATTAATTATAATTTTTATTAATCAATTATAATTTTTTAATTACAATATGAGTTATTAGTATAAATTATTTACGTAATAATTATTAAAATAAAATTGTTTAAAACTTTTGTTTTATTAAAAATAATTAAATCGGTGGCTTTTTATTTGGCAAAAATTAATATTTAAATATTTTTTAATAAATTGATATATTGATTTGTTCATAAATTACAGTTTCATTTCTGCAATATAAATATAATTAAAATAACAAGTTTATTAGAATTGATATAATATTAATTTTGTTTTTACAAATTTTACAAATGTTTATTGTTTAAATATTTTATGTATAATTTTTTGTTATAACTAGTGTCTAAAAAATGACAAAAAATAATATGCGCAGCAAATATTTTTGAATATAAAATATTAAATACAAATTATATAATAAAACTAAAATATGCATTTTTAAAATTAAATTTAAAGAAATTTTTTATTTTTATTATTTTGCTTAAAATTAATAAAATATAAAGATTAATAGTTTTTGCTATTTAAATATAAATTTTTGTAAATAAATGGTTAGTAGTACATTTTAGTTGAAATTTTGTATTTTGTTTTAATGTATGTTTGTTTTTCAAAATGCTTTAAAGTTTTTAATTTATATATTAATCTACAGTTATTTTAATGCATTTTATTAATTCATATATATTTTGTTCGATAAGTTTTATTTTTCTAATTTTTGCCGCGCATATTTCGTATTACTTTTTATTAAATATGTAATAAATAAAAATGTTAACGTGGTGGGCTGACGCAATGGTCAAGTCTTGCGACTGTAGTTTAGTCTAAATTTACAAACAAGTAGTGTTTTAAAAACTTGTTTAAAATTACCTACTGTAAATAAAGAAAACCTCCGGGCATAATAGAAAAATTAAATAATTTTACAAAATAATGTTTGAAATATAAATTATTAGGTAAAATATCAATAGACTTTATATGTTAAATATAAAATAATTTATCAATAAATTGATCTAACAAATAATATAAACATAAATCAAAACTAATTTATAATTTTAATATATTTTTAATTGAATTTAACTGAATGCATAAATTTATTTAAAAAAAGAAACTTAGAAATATTAAAAAATAGTTTTATATTATATTTAAAGTATTTAACTATTTATTCAAACTTATTTTTAATTAATATTAAATAATTTTTTTAATTTTTAAATATATGTACAGAATTTAAATATAAAGCTGTAATTAAAAACATAATTTATAAAAAAATTCATTAAAAATCAAAATTAAAAATAAATTATTAAAAAATTTATTTTCAATAAAAAAAATTAAAATTATACGAAAACATAAAACATAACCTTATTGTAGTTCTTGAATAACGCTAACAGGCTCAAAATTAGCAGATAATTACAATTTTTATAAATTCTATGTCTAACTAGGGGAGGAACCTAAATTGCTGATCATTTGCAAAATGTTATTGTTTAAAATTAAGGCTAAGTTTTAGTTTATTACATAATCAATTTTTATATCTGCAAATGCGTCCAGTAAAATAAAAATATAATTTCACAAACTTTTACTCTTAATTAGATTTACCTGTACTTAAGATCTATTAGCTCTACCAAGTATTTCAAATTTATATATATAATACGTTATTTTAATAAAATTAATTTACAGTTTGTTCCGCAGTTTATAATTAATTCAGAATATATTGTCATTAAAACTTTAAAAAATAATTTACAGTTTATAAATATTAGCTTACAAACTGTAAATTAAATTTTTAAGTTTTATTAACTATTTATTTTAAGTTAAATATTAAAAGCAAAATAGACTGTAAATTATAATTATTAAAATAAGTTATTATATATAAAAACTTATAATACTTGTTTGAGCTAATAGGCCTTAGGTACAGGTAAATCTATTTAAGAGTAAAAGTTTGTGTAATTATATTTTTATTTTACTGGACGCATTTGCAGATATAAAATTTGATTATGTAATAAACTAAAAAATAGCTTTAATTTTAAACAATAACATTTTGCAAATGGTCAGCAATTTAGGTTCCTCCCCTAGTAAGTTAAATTATACGTATTATTAATGTTGTCTATTAACGATACATAAATAATGTATCGCATTAATTGATCAATATACTGTATATATAATTTAACTTGAGTGCTAATAACTTCAAAATTACTACTCAAAGAGGCAGTAATGCGGATTTCAATTTACTCGAACAAACTCACATATTTTAATGCTTTTATTACAACTTTGTAAAAAGTACTTTAAAAATTATTATATATTAATTAACAAACTAAAATAATTATTAAAATATTAAAATATTTAAATTATTATTTTATTTGTTTAATATGTGTACAATAAATTAAATTTTTAATAATTAAAATAACTTTATTTATTATCTAAAAATTTAAAATTTAAAAAAATGTTTTTTAGAAAATATAAGTAAATTTTACCAAATATTATATTAAATTTTTTTTATTAATAACTATTATTTACTTTAAAACTAGAATTAGCAAACTAAATATTTTAAATTGATATAAAGTAAACATAAAATGATAGATTTTTAAAATAAAAAAATAATAACTTGCTTGTACAAATAGCAACCATTTTAAAATAAATGTTTTGTTTGATTTACAGTAGTATGTATATTTAAACTATTTATATATCAATTATTTTTCTAATAATCGCGTAAAGTTCATTTCAAGTTAATTTTTATCAGCAATTTATTTGAATAATTAACTTAAAATATAAATTGTTAATTAATATATTTTAAATATTAGATAAAGTTATTTTTATTTAAGATTTATTAAAATTATTAACAAAAATTACAATTTATTCCTTTTTATATAATTAATAATTTTAAATCATTAAATAATTAATATAAAAATTATTATTATTTTTAAATAATAAGTTATTTTATTTAGGTATATTTATTATATTGGAATCCTAGATAAGGTAAAAAATATTTAAACATTATAATTCAAAATTAAGTTTTATTTTATTGCAAATGCATTGTTGGAAATGTTTATCTTTAAGCTAAATACTTTACTTTTCAAATATGCCCACAAGATAAAATAACAAATTATAATTTCTGGTAATTAAAAAGGCAACGGATGTATATCAAGAGCGTTTATAAACTGTTGTGCAAACTTCTGTTTTAAATAATTTCAATCAATGCATTCGCATAGAAGTTAACAAAATTAATAAAAATAAACAGTTTTTGAAACGCGTTTATTAGACATTGGGTTCAAGAATTGATGAATGTTTTAAAAATAATTAGCTAATAATTGTTTTAAAAAAGAAAATTTATTTTTTCTTTTTAATTTGATTTACTTTTTATTCAAATATGTTAACAAATAAAAATTTTAACAGGGTACAAGTATCATCGTATTATAACTTGACGTGCTTTTATTTTACATACTGTAAACATAATATTATATATAATGTTTAATTTTTTTTTATTGTTTTTATCTTATTCCTTTTTTTTTACTAAACTAGATTAATTAACTAGATAAATTAGATTTTATTTGTAAATTTTCTTAACAAAATAATTTTTAAACTGTATCAAAATTATTAAGAATGTTTCAAGTTCAACAACTATTCCAAATTGATGGTTAAATATAAATGATACAAGCAAAAAATATCACAACAAATACTCGGTTAAACAATTTCTAGTGTATAAACTCCCTGAACATAATAAATGTTTACTTGTAATAAGAGGTATAAGAAAAATTATAAGTTAAAGTAAATACATTATCTAATACCTGTACAGGATTTATCTAACAGTACTTGTGCTAGGATAATATTGCTTGTAAATATTTTATATTTGAATTGTTTTTTTATAAATAAAGTGATACAATCGAAATTATTGCAAAAGATAAATATAAACATTGATAAATACCAAGACAATAATTAAAATTAATTAATACAAAACTTTCTTTATCACTTAATATAAGCTAATAATCTATTTATTGACAAAAATAAATGCTTTTTAATAAATTTATCTTAGTTCAATCGATTTAATTCAGAAACTGGTTTTAAAATTAGAAACTTTATTAGACGTTAAACAAGCTACTTTACTACAATACATAAAAATAATTTATAAAAAAAATTAAAGAAATATTTTGAGAAAAATAATTTGAATACAAAAAATTGGCCAAAAAATTACCATAAAATTTTGGCCAGAAAGATTTAACGAAATTTATATTTTAATTTATTTTATTCAAATGCTGAAATTAAATTTAATTAGCTTAAATTGTTGTTAATAATAACCGATAATTGTATGTATGTATATTGTAAACTATGTTTGCATTGGATGACGTCGTTGTGTTACAGCGCAACCAATCTGATAGTAACCTATGTTACGAAATTGCCTCAGAATTATCTGTACAATTTTGAAAAATCAACAGATTAGGAAATTAATAAGTCAAGCTCGGATTCAATCGAGTTTTGTTATTAAAGTAATAAATTGAATTATTACGAGTAAATCGCAATTTAATTTTTTCTCAATTCTATTCAACATAGTTTGATTTAACATACGTTTTACACAATTATTACCGAAACAATTTATTTTAAATTATAATAATATTAATCTTTTTAGTGATGTTTTCAAATCCATCGATGGATGACGTGAATTACATTCCGTTACTTTTGGATCAATTGAATTCACTTTATTTGAGCGATAATTACAGCGATATTACGCTTATTATTGACGGACAGAGACTTCCGGCACATAGAGTGCTGTTGTCCGTCAGATGTGAGTACTTCCGGGCTTTGCTTTTTGGAGGATTGAAGAAATCGAAACAAAATAAGATTGAATTGAAGGTCAACTCTATTGATGCCTTTAAACATGTGCTTCAATACCTATATAGCGGACACATTCAGCTCAACTGCATTCAAATCGAGACAATTGTTAAAATCTTGGGTCTGTCTGACGAATACGGATTAACTCAACTCAAAAATCCTATTTCAGAGTATCTGAAGAAAAACATTTCCGTTGATAACGTCTGTATTATCTATAACGCAGCCGTTATCTACCAATTGTCATCACTTGCAGACCTGTGCAGCACTTTCATCGATAAAGAGTTATTTGATGTAATTTCCAACCAATCGTTCAATTATTTGTCTCTGAATGCTATGAAAGAGTTGATTAGAAGAGACTCTTTCTATGCGCCGGAAATCGATATATTCCGGTCGGTCTGGCAGTGGTCTAAATGCAATCCAAGGCTAAGTCCAGATTTGATTAAAGAGATAATGCCTTTCATTCGATTGCCATTGATTTCATCAACAGATCTATTAAAAATTGTCCGAAATTCGGGTTTATTTGAATTGGAGGTAATATTAGACACAATTGAGAAAAGAAAGGAATTGCGCCAAACATTTGCAATCAACTATAGGGGCTCTCTATTGGCCGAACAGAACGTCGCGATTACTCTATTCAATGCACGGGTTCTGAAAGGATTGAACGGAAGTGTGCTTTTAGACGGAAACTCAACCGTTTATGACTCGACTCAGGGTTATTCTCATCACGTCATTAAAGAGTCCGCTAAAGGATTGCTAATAGAGTTAATAAAGCAATACATCATTAATCACATACGAGTGTTGTTGTGGGACAGGGATCAGAGGTCTTACTCTTATTATATCGAAATATCTGTCGATAAAAAGTTTTGGTTTAGAGTCATAGACCACACACTATATCTATGCCGTTCCTGGCAAACCCTATACTTCCCGCCCCGAGTGGTCAAATATATACGACTAGTGGGCACTCATAACACAGCGAACGATGGTTTTCGTGTCGTGTCATTCGAATGTATGTTTACTACCAATATATTTGAAATAAATAACGGATTACTAGGTATTATTCTATCAGTTTTTATCCGTTTACTAAATACAGTGTTTTGCGTTTATATTTGGCCAAGTTGCAAATATATTTGGCATTTTTGCGATTATATTTAGTCTGCAGTGCAGGTAAGCCGTCATAGGTTTAAATCTGACTTTGATTTGAAGTAAAAGTTTCGATTCAACGTTAGATTTAATTCTACGACGGCTTACCTGTACTGCAGACCAAATATAATTGCAAAAATGCCAAATATATTTGCAAAATCCCGTCTCTCGACCAAATATATTTGCAACTTGGCCAA
>JAQFXP010004787.1:0-10138 GCA_034693685.1 Belba bartosi
AAAATTGCATTTTGAAAATTTTTATATTTTTGTTTTTAATTAATAAAGTGTAAAATATTAAAACTTATATTTATATCAAAATAAATCAGATTTTACTGTATATTTATTTTATTATTTTAATATTAACAAAATTATTGTACAATTAAATTTTATTTAAAAACTACTATTAAAATTAGATTATTTTAAAGATGTATTTATAAATTAAATTTCAAATTATTACAAAATTTATTAAATAATAAAATTCAATATATTTTTATAAATACATAAAACAAAGCGAAAAGTCTGATGAGAATGCAAAACCAACATACACAATTGACAAAACGTTAGCAACTAAAAATAACCCGATTTGTTTAGTTAGCTATAAATAACATCTAATTTGTACAAAAAGGAGATTATTTACAAAAATCCCGATTCTTTCAATCAGTTCTTACAACTCGTAAATCGTTTTACAAATTTAAGAATGAATTCAATTCTATTAAATAAATATTTTCTTAAACGTAAAACAAATATTATTTTTTAAACAAATTATGAATCAAATGGTTTCAAAATTTCAGAACTTATTTATATTTATAGATTTGATTTATGTGTAAATGTCGATCAAATTTGCAAATTATTTTTAATCCAGTTCATTTGCAATTCTATTTATAAGTATTGTAAAAATATATCAGAAAAACATGTTTTGTATTAACAAAACTCATAAATAGATTTGAGCATTGTAATATTTTTATTGTAATTAAATACAATTAAAACATTCCTATTCTATTGTTAAGTAAGTCTGATATTTGTCTTATTGTGTCTGACATTTGCAATCAAAATCAAAGACAATTTGGAATTATTAATAAACTTGCATCTAAACTTTAAATTTAATTTTTGATAAAACATTAAATTTAATTATTTTAATAATAAATTTATTATTGCTTGATAGAGCTTTTAAAAAATTGTTGTATTATTTAAAACAATTAATTTGTTGTTTACACACAACTTTATAATCTGTTTTTTTAATTTAACATGTTTATTATTATATAGCCAAAAACAATAAATAATATTTAGTAAATTTAATTATATGGTTGTATATTAAATGTCAATTTAAATGTTAAAAGCTAAAAATTTAAAATGCTAATATTGCTTAAATTTTAATCTTTAAATATAACACACACTTAAATATATTAAATTTTTAATAACAAAATTATAATATAGATAATCAAGAAATAAATCATAATTAAAACTAGCCAGTTAAAGCTTTTAACGCTTTAGTTGTTGCTAAATATATATTCAAATCTTTTAAATGCGTTGTAAAAATGTATTAATAGGAAAATAAAAAATATATATATTATTATAAAAAGAAAAAATTATATGCAATTTGCAAAAGGATGTAATTTTACGGTCGGGGCTTTTATTTTATTATTTTTTTGTTGCATTTTAGGAAAAAATTAAATATTTTTTCAGCAAAAGCTCAGTTGACAAAACGGATAAATTCAATAACAAATTATGTTTTACACTCAATATTTTGCTTCACTATAAACGACTTATACTGAGTATTGTGTTAAACTCAAAATTGCTTATAAGTACACTAACTCTTAGAAATAATTATGATTTTTTCCCGAAACAGATTTACAGATTATTTAAACAGATTGAGACATTATACAATGCATTTAATTATAATAATTAAGATTTTTAAATACTATAGTCTATAGTAGAGTTAGCCAGGTTAGGCTGAGTCAGGGAGGAATTTAGATGAAAGTAAAATTTGCATATTTTTTTAATTTTAATCCTACTTAACAATATTAACTTTAAGTTTGGTTAATATAACTGAAAGTAAACTTACTTTCGGACAAACTTGAGTATTTTATTTTTAAAAACATACACAAAAATAGAAATTAATTTAGTCTTAAAACTCGGAATATTTGTAAAGTCAGAAACAATTTTGGCTATATATTCCTCCTTTGCTAACCCTAATCCTTAGTATTTAAGTTTTAAAAATATATTTTATTTTTTAACACCTCAAAAAATTAAGAATATTTTAATACTTCAGCAAATTAGGACTAAAATGTATTATTAAGTATAAATAATTACAATTTTATTTATGATGTATAAAATTTAAATATTTTATAAATCATACAAAAAAAGTAATTATTTATACTTAATGATGTATAATTTGCGAAAATATTAAAATAATTTCAATTTTAAGGTGTTAAAAATTTAAATATACAGTATTTTCAAAGCTTAAATACTAAGGACTAAGTTTTGCAAAAAGAGGAATATATTGCCAAAATTGTCCCTTACTTTGACAAATATATATAATTTGTGCTAAAAACTTTTTATCTTGATTAATATTATAAAATTTGCAAAAAAAAATTTAAATTTTGCAAATGTTGTCAATTTGTGCCAAATATTAAAACATGTGTGAGACATATTAATAGATACTGAACTGTATATAAATATAATTTATTGGATTTATTTATTGTCACTTGCTCAAGCGCATATACAGTAGTATATATTAATTGACTTTGGTCAAAATAATGATAAAGGGAAATCTATCTTATATAAAATTAGCTTAATTTACTTAAATTATTTATATCAAAAATAAAACAACAAAATTAAGTTTTTGCAAAACAAAAAATAAGATATAAATAAAATATGTTATAAATACACGTTTCAGTTTGACAACAATAATATTATATATCTAAAAATTTTATTATACATATATTACTTTAAAAATTTGTTTATCTTTGCAATAATAAATAACAAAAACATTTTAAGTTTAATAATAAGTTGTTTTCATATATTTGTATTAAATAAAACAATAACTCAAAACCAGAATCACTTGCAATCAGAGATGACTTACAGTTATTATATTAAATAATGAAAAATCTGTCTCAATATGTCTGTCAAGAAAGTCTGTTTCGTTTTTACGCTTTTATCTACATTTTTATTGATATCTTATTTTTAGTATTACTTTGACTTTAACACAATTATACAATAGAAAGCAATAACCTTTGTTTGCTTTATATCAAATATTTCCTAGTTATTTCAAAGCCTGCATTAATATAAAAAACTTAACATACACTAAATAACCATTTATAAAATTTGGTTTTTATTATTTAAAATTTATTTTAAATAATTTATTTTTGATCTTTTTTATTGGTGTGATTTTATATTTAAATAAACTTAATTTTTTTGTATAAAATTTTTATTTAGTTTATATTTTATCTTGTTTAGTGTATTATATTTAAAATGTTAAGTTTTATAAATAACAACTACACAAACTGTTAATTTAAATTTTTAATTAATATTTTAAATAAATTAAAGTTTTTAAAAACAATTTTAGCTTGTCTAATCAATAGTTGTAAGGCAAAAATCCTTTATAATAAAACCCGATTAAAACAAGACTGGGTTGCTGAAAACTTTAAGAACAAGTAAAAAAGTTTTTTTTAATAATAATTGTTTGGCAGTATTTAAACTGTAAACAACACATAAAACTTCCTTGTATACTTATTATTAAAAGTGTTTTTTGCAAAATCTTAATAAATATATTTAATAGAAAATAATTAAATATATTATATATTATAATTAAAATTTTGAATTTATTTGTTAATTAATTATTTAGCAATTGAACTCAATTTGTAATTTTAGTAAAATTCAGATTTCTATACTATGTATGGAAACTAAAATTGATTTTTAATATGCAAAAAATTATATTTAATAGAAATAAGTATAATTAAAATTACACAAAAGCAAAATTAAAACACTAATAGAAATTTAAAAAATTAGCAGTAGAATGTGCAAGTGGTTGTTCTAGTATTAGATATAAGAAATTTTGCTAATATTGGGTGAATAAACTTCATATCACTGTTTGTGTTATATGTCCAAAGTTTATCTTATTATTTCAGAGCAAATATTTTTAATTTTAACGTTTTTAACGACAAATATTAATGAAATTAATTTTTAAAAACAAACATGGTTAAAGAATACAAGAGTTAAAAGCAGTTTAATAAAAATGAAATTAATTTTTTTAATGCAAAAAATTGATATAAACTTTAAACTCAGATTCAGGCGCCAGACCCACACATGATATGAACAAGTTTATTTATACTTATAAAAATTGATAACAAAATTACTGATGATAGCAAATAAGTGAATTTCTATGTTCATTAATACGAAATTAATTTTCAAACACACATTCGCTTAAACTTTTGAAACAAAAGAGACAAAAATTAAATAAAGTTTATAATGTTATTGCCGTTAATACATATAATATCACTATTTCTATACACAACTAATCCGTACGCCGTTATTGAAGTAAGTGATTGATTTGTATTTTAATATTAGATTTAAATTAATTAGATTTCTATTAATACAAGTTTTAAAAATTAATGTTGCATGATCTAATGACGTTTTTAAAAATTATTAATTTACTTATTTTGAAGACATGCAGTGGTTTGTGACAAAACCAAATGCCGGAGATTAAGCAATTTGTGTCTGAAGTTATGCCTTCTTTGTAAGTCTAATTGTATTGATTGTTGATTTAAATGTAATTCAAATGCAATTAAACCAAAATTGTAATTTGAATCCGAATGCATAGCAACAATGTTGAGTGGAGGCACAGCCACAAAAGCCAACCCTATCTCACTATTTACAGTTCAACGCAAACCGAATCAATTAATCTAATCGACAAAACTTCGGATGATTTGACGGATTTACTCTTAGAGAAAGGTTTTAGATTTAAGTCAGAATTTAACAAGAAACTTTGATTCTTTTGTTAGTGTTAACTAACTCTTATTTTTATATATTGATATGCGTTTTTTTAGTTTTTAATTTCAGTCTCATTTTAATGATTGAACAAATTTAAATTTCTATTTTTGAAACAATTTGTACTTGATGCAAATGAGACAAATTATTAAAAATTTAATTAAAATTTGTAGCATGCCAAATTTAATAAATAATTGTTTCTAACAATATTAAATTGTTTTTATTTATTTATCAATAATTTAAAGTTAATTTGTTTATAAGAATATAACATTAAAAAATCTTTTTTAATTTATACAAATATCTAATTAATTTACTAAATTTAATTTTAACTAATTAAGTTCTTAACATTAACATTTTTTAAATAAATTTTTATCAAGTCAGATTGTGCTAAAATATTAGAAACATGCTGATTTTTTTAGCTTTTTATTACAAATTTTTCTAATTCTTATTCTCTTTATTTGTTTGCTCTTGTTTATTTTATTTGACATTAAGTTTTGAAACAAGTTTAAAAACCTAAACTCATTTATATATTCAAATATTATTGGATATATAATGTTTTGCGTTTATTTTGACCAAGTTGCAAATATTTAAAATTTATTTGGTTTGCAACTCTGTAGGCAATTTTAATAAAAATAATTTTAAAATGATACTGGTTGTTTATTAAAAAATACTATTATATATGTATTTAAGAATTACTGATAATTATTACGAATAATTACTAAAATGTTATAATATGATACCAAGCATAATTCTAGTAAAAAATAGATTTATTTAAAAACTTAATACTTTTGATGTTTTTAACAATGTCCACGTGCTTAAATATAAATTAATATGCTTTAAAGCGTTTTTAACAAATATGCCAGCAGTTATGTATGTAATTTACAATTTAAATGAGCTAAATTTACGCGTTAAATTAGTATCTTGCTTATAATAAATGTTGTTTAATTTAATTACAGCATTATTGTATAAATAAAAATTATTTAAAACCTATATCTAGATATTAAACAAGTTATTAAAAATTATTAGAATTTTTTCTTGTAAACCAATTTCAAATCTTATGGTTATTTGATATGAATTTTAAATTTTAAAAATAAATTTTTTAATTTTGATTACTATTAAGATATGATATAATTACCGAGGAAATCAATCAACGCTTTGAGGGGAAAACTTCTAAAAATATTTGGATTCAGAGATAACTAAATTTTTTATAACATTCCTTAAACAGTATCTTTGAGTACATTTTTATTTGACTTACACTGCAATTAATTTAATTATTTTTTAAACACCAAATGTGTTGATATTAAGCTCAACTATAATATTCATTATTATAATTATGACAAGTTAAATCTATTTTTTATCCTTAATCTTTGTTAGTTAAATAAACTTGCTATAAAAAATTTTGCTGAAAGACACAAGCAAAAATATTTTTGATGTTTTACATAATGATCATTTAACACAATCATTATATGTATAAATAATTGATTATAGTAAATAGTGTTTTAAACCAAGCATAATTTATATATACATTTAAAAAATTCTAAGTTGAGCAAACTTAACAAGAGTTAATAATATATCAAATTTTTAAGAATTTGTATTACAGCGATTGTGAAATAATAATAATATGTTAAATTTTGTATTATTAGCTCTAGGTAAATTTGGAATTAATTTTGCCAATAATTAATGTTTTAAATGTTTTGATATAGTGTGTTTTAATTTGTTCGTGTGTAAAAAAATGCAATTTGCTTAAATTATTTTTTATAAACTATCATAGAATATGTCAAAATAATTCATTTGTCTACATATATATTGATTAACTATTATATTATGTAAAGGACATATTTTTAACATTTGAATTTTGCAACCTGGTATATAGATCCAACCAATTGTAAAGAAGGTCACAATCAATTATATACAGAGGAGAACTAGATGACAATTAAAGACCAATTTAACCTTGAAAAAACCAAAGATTTTGATTATTTTAAATAATTAAGTTTTAATAGTTTTAAATTAATATTTAGTTAATGATTAAAGTTTGTATTTTTAATCTTTAAACCAAAAATCGTGAAGGGGAAATCAGCCAAAAATTCCACTTATTTTGAAAATTTGCATTTATTTCTCCTTTTAATCCACAAAAAAGTACCTCTTCAACTTTTTACCAGCTGCTAAAGGCATCGGCAAATTCTTTTTGTTTTCTGAAATAATTTGATTATTTTTTCCAAAATTGTTGCTAAATTTGGTTTAAATCTAGTTAAATTTGGTAAAATTTTATTATAAATAAATAGTTTATTGATTCTTTTTTAAAAACTCTCTCCCCTGATATCCCTCTGAATTGGCCGACCTTCTCAATTCCTGCTCTAAACACATTGACAAGTTTGACAATAATAAAATAATATTTTAAATTAAAATTTAATTTAAGTTTTAATTTAATTAATTTTAATATAAAAACAATAAAAATCATTTTGCAAAAACAAAAAGTAATTTAAGTAATATTAATTAACAATCAGTTTAATTTTATTTTCTATATTAGTATTATCTAAAGTTTATTGCAAGAAGTATACATGCAAAAATATTTATTCAATTGTTTAAATATATTTTTAAAAGGGTCGCACTGATACTTATACATATAATTTAAAATACACCAATACACATATAAATACTTTAAATTATAATATGTAAAATTTAAAAATATTTGTTTATGACTTCCAGTAAAAATCTTTTTAAAATAAATTATAAACTATATTATTTTATATTAAATACTTTGAACCAGTTGCATTGTCAAAAATAAAACGGTGCTTTTGTGACATAATTAATTGTGCAATGTTTAACTATTAATTTTTTTGAATTAATTTTAATTTTGTTAGATACATATATTTTAACTTTATATAAAATTATCTTCATAAGTAATTATTTTAATTTATAAGTATTTTAAAATTTAATACATTTTTAGTAAAAATAATTAACAAGCTAAAAAATTATCTGCCTTTATTAAATTTTGCCATTTGTAGTTAGAATTTAATTAGTAATTAGTAATTATTGATTATTAATTATTTTTAAATGTAATTATAAATTGTTCTTAATAAAAAATTAATTTTTTAGATACTATTATAATTGTTAAAATATATTATACAAAACAACTAATAATTAAATTGCAATATAATATTTTTTTGTGGCTTTTAGAAATTTTTTTCTTTTTTTTAATTACAATCTTATATCAAATACCATTAAACTGAAAAAATTTATTTAAAACAGAAAACAAAATTTTTAATATATAATAAGCAATGTTTATCTATTGGCCTTTCTGGTATAAATCCGGTACAGCAATCTTTATCTAGAATCAAAATAATTTAAAATTCATCAAATTCATTTTTAGATTTTTAAGTCAAAGCACTGCTTTAAAAATATTTATTGAACAATATATTATTTTATAACTGCAATAAATAAATATTAAAAATTTATTGTAACTTTTAACTGCTTTATTTCAAATTTTAAAATTTCCGCTAAAATTAAATTATTATAGTTACTATAAAATGCTTAAATTAATTTTGTTATTTTTTCATTTTTATTTATGATTAAATGTAATAAGTTATAATTAAATCAAATAATTGATAAAAATTAAGCCCATACTAAGCTCTTATATTAAAGATAAAATTCGTGTTTTATTTTGTATTTAAATCTAAATTAATTAATGTTAATGTTAATGTTAATAGAGTTCAGGTTAATTTTGGATCGTGCTATTTATCAATAATATATAATATAAAAAATTTTTAAGTTTGAAATATAGAAATATAAAATTTTTTAAACTAAACTGCACTATAAGTACAATTACAATATTGCACGCGATTTAAATTAATCAAAACTTCAAAAATTATTTTTTAAATCGCATTACAAACAGGCATTAAGAAAGTGAGATCAGCCAAAATTTTCTCTTTTAATTTTGAAAATTGGCATTTATTCCCCCGAGCATTTGTCACTCTCCCCAACTTTTTTTGCCGGTCATTGGAGGCGGAAAGCAATTTTTGTGTGTTTATTTATTAAAATTGGAAAATTTTTTTAAATTGTTGCTAAATTCAGTTAAATTAGGTAAAATTTTATCGTAAATATATAATTTTTAGCGTTTTTAAAAAAATTTATCCTAGGTTTTTAACTAAATTTTTAAAACATTTTTTCCTCGATCTTTTGTAGTTTTATTTATACAAAAATTAATAAATTTTAAAATTATTGATAAATTTTGTATTGAAAACCAGAATAAATTGAACTGAATCTGAGAGACAATTTATAAATTAAATCAATAAATATCAGAGATTTATGTGGTCGACCGATCCATTATTATTAATTATTAATTCCCTCAAATTATTAATTTAATTTATAAATTGTCTCTCAGATTTAGTTCAATTTATTCTGGTTTTTAATACAAAATTTATCAATAATTTTAAAATTTATTAATTTTTGTATAAATAATACTATTTTTGCATATTTTTAATAAAAAAATTTTCGGAGTATAGTCTTACAACAATTTATAAAATAGTTTCAAAATAACAAACCATGAATTTCAAATTTATTATATTTTATTTTATTTGTATTTTGTACTAAAATAATATTTTATGTTAATAAGTCATTACATTATTCTCACAAAAATTATAATCATATAAAACATAGCAATAGAAAAAATACACTTATTATATAAGATATAAAAACACTAATATATAAGTTATTTAATTTATATTAATTGAGAATTTAATGGCATTTAAAAAATAAATTCCGTAATTAAACGATTGTTTTCTAAACGAGATTTTAAGTGGCATTACATGTATTAAAAAAGCTTTCTTTCACTATAATTGTTTTGTTTAGTATTGTAATAAAAAATGTATTAATATTATTGTTACGACTAATTGTTTAAAATAGTAATAAATATTATTTTTATGCTTCTATCTGCCTGTGCATATACACCCGAGCTATAGACTAGTATCCGGCCATAAATTTTATTAATAATTTTTCAAAAAAAACTTTTTTTTTCATTTTCTAATCTAAATGTATAATTAATTTAATGTTAAAAAATTTACTTTAATTTAAATTTAATTATATATCAAAACAATTAAATTTTAATAACTTATTAGCATTGAATATACATTGTATGAATATGCTCGTTTATTTATTTATTTATTTATTCAAACAAAATGTTAAATATTTAATTGATTCAATTGACTAATAAATATTAAAATACAAATAATTATTTTAAACAGCACTGGAAGCACAGGCCAGGCCTACACACAAATGAACATTAAGACTGATTTATATCCATTTAGTGATTTATATCAGACACTAATCAATGGTTTTTTTGTTTAAAATTTTTGCTTAAAATTGTATTTTATTCTCAATAGTAGTTTAAGAA
>JAQFXP010004788.1:0-10138 GCA_034693685.1 Belba bartosi
TAAAAATATGGTTCCAATGGCAAAAAGGTGTCTTTTGATGAGGTCTATAATACTGGAATAATTAATCCCGCCGGAAAAATATGGTTAAAACTTTTTTAATTATTTATTGTATATTTAAAACAATATCCAAAATATGCGGAAAATTAAGTACAATTTTTATTTATAATTAAAAAATAAGATTAAAATATTAATAAATATCACTTTAAAATCAAATAATTATTTTCATGATTGAAATCGAAATTAATTTACATTTGATTAGTTTGAAAATTGTAAAAAGCTTGTTGATTGTTAAATTTTATTACTGTTTGTATACAATATTAATTAAATGTTTTGCTTTTATAATTATATAAAATTAATTATTAACTATAATAATTATTTTTACATATTTAATTGGTTATTATTTTATCTTGCGTTATTTTATATTTAAATTAACATTAAAACGATACAAATTATATTTATAATGTATATTAGACTTATTTTTCTGTATATTTTAACTTGTATGTTTGTGATATATAATTAGACAAAAGTTTAAACAAAAACTTATAATTTATTGTTTGTTTAATATGTTATTAACCTGTATTTAAGTTATAAAATCACATTTTATAATGCAATTATTTGCAAAATTATTAAAACCTGCTACTTATTTCCATTTATCAAACTACAGTATTTTGATTTATAAGTAGCTAGCACCATCTTACGTTAACTTGTGTAATTATTAAATAATTCAAATTATTTTCAATAAAAAATAATGCATTTTTCAATCAATCAATCATGCTGATTATCTATATCTGGGAAAAATATTTATTAAATAAAAACAAGAAGCCTAATTAAGATTTGTGCTTCCTCTCTTACTCTCTCCTTTAAAAATTAATTAATTAAATGTATGTAAAAATATCTTATTTTATAACAACAAAAATAGTAAATTAATTACAAATAAAATCTAAATCTATAGCGATTTGTGTTTTTATTTATTATTGGATTAAATAAAATCAGATATTAAATGCAACCAATTTTTAGTTTTTATTTACTTAATTGCATAAACAATTAGTTTAATAAAAAGAAAAATTTTATTATTTATAGATATATTTACATATTAATATATTATTTAATTATACTTGTCTAATTATATATATATATATATATATATACATTATATTATATTTATATTTGTATTTATAAATTTATTACAGTTAGATTAGCTTTAAAAGAACAGGTTGGTTTCATTAAATTTGTTTATTATAATTAAGATTTGTTATACAGTATTTTTTTAACTTGGAACAAATTTTAACCGCAACATAAATTAAAATGTCTTACTTGTTTTATTACAATATGTTGTTCAGGCTGACTATTAAAACAGCAATTACTTTTATTAAAAAGTTTTATTAATTTTGCCACAAATTACACATGTTTTGCTTTGAAATAAACAAGACAAATTTATCTTTTGTTCAAAAAAATCAAATTTTGTTGTATACATAATTTGTTTTTATCATATCTTTTTATCAAGCAACAATTTTTTATATATATAAAAGAATTTAATTTCTAAGAAATTATATATTTCCTAACAAATTGTGACAATAAACTAATACAAAGTCTATATACTAATAGTCAATATTTTATTGCAAAATATGTACTTGTTAGTCATAGTTTAACTTTTTGAAATATACAAATTATTTCTTATATAATATATTGTACGTTCAAATAAACCTGTACGTTTAAACCAGTTCGATATAAATGGAATTTACTGTATTATCGTAATCTAATTTAAAAGTATAATCCTACTTTTAAAAATACATTACTTAATTTAATTAACAACATGTAAATTTATAAAATAAACTCTTATCAATTGAGATATCTAATAAAAATAGATTAGACAAAAGTAATAAAAAGCTAATTTATCGCAAAAATTCAATTGGAGCATTTAGGTTTCACTAGGAACAAGTATTCAAATATTCACTTATCGTTTTCACGTTCTATTCTCATTAAAATTTAATTACTTCAAAGATATCAAATCAAATGATTAATTGTTAGCGAAATAATTATTTCAATTAAGTACTGATTTAATTGACTTTTGATTATTTCAATGTAAGTTATGAATGCATTTAAATACACATTTAGTCTAAATATTATTGTTTGAGTGAATTGTTGAGTAATTTGAAATAATTTGAAAATATTATTATAATTGTTGCTTGGCTTGGGCCGGGCCGGGCATTTAAGTAATTCCTGTTTATGTTTATCAATAGTTAAATTGTTTATCGATATTAAAATAGTTAGCAAGTAAACTTGTTTTTAAATAAACTAAGCTCCACCTTTTAATTATACATTATCAAATTATAAAATATTGCTTTATTTAAAAAAACAAAAATTAATTTTTGACATTATTTTTAAAGAATTTTAATCAAGATAATAAAAATTATAATAGATATATATTAAAGTAATTTATTTATATTATTGTTTAAAACTATAACAACAAAAATACTAAATATTTTTTAGTTAATAGAAATAAATTAATATTAATAAATATTTTTACTATTTAAAACATTAATAACAAGACACATTGTTAATAGTTTCTTTTATATATAATTTATTCAAATATTAAAAACGAGGATCAGCAAAAATTTTCCTCCCTGATTTTGAAAATTGGCATTTATTCCACCCGAATATGGTTTGCGAAAAGGTAAGCATAGGTGACTGGCAAATTTGTTAAATTTAGTGCTAAACTTTAAGAATTCGGGTTAAATTTAGTTAAATTAACTAAATTTAGTATAAATCCAGTTAAATTGTATTTTAATTATATAAGAATTAAAGCATTAAAAAAAATCTCCTTGATACTTGTTAAGGTTTTAGTCAAAAATTTTGAGAAATTTCTCCCCCGATTATCCCTTAAATCAACACACCTTTGCAATCACTGAAGTTATCAATCCCTGATTTATTAAATATTAAAATAAAAAATATAATATTAATTTTAAAAACTTAAATTGATTATACTTGGAGATTTGATTTAAATTTCCTGATAATCTGTAAATAAATTCGGTTTAAAAATAAATTAAATATTAAACTAAACTGAATTTGAATTGAATTATAATACAAATACTTAATTCGAATTTTTTTTAAAGATTAATGGTTTAAATTAAGTTTTACTTTTTAAACGGTTTTAAGTTATAAATATATTATTATTTAAATAATTCTATTTTAATGACGGCTTTGCTTTCACTTAAGCAAAAGCACAGAAATAGAAATCAAAATTAAATGCTTTAAAAAGCAAAAAGTTTAGTAAAAAAAAGATATAAATTAAATAAATTGATTTCTATTTATAATTAATTAATAAAGTTTTTATTAGCAAATTAAGTGAAAACTAATTACTAATATAAAATAAACTTGGTTAAACGTTTTAAATACCTTTCAGCATTTTTAATTAATTAACAAATTGATTAACATTTTAATTAATAATATCCGAAAAAAGCAAATATAAAAACTTAAACCAAAAACTCTCACAATATATAAAAAATTAATAAAAAATAATTAAATTTATTTTAGTTAATATATTAATAAACATTATCTATGTTATTTTTAAAATAAATCTATGACTCATAGAAATGTGTGAGTCAAATTTTGCGATGTTGATGGAAATAACCAGATTTAAGCATAATACATCTCCAGGTCAGGTGTGGCAAACAAGTTCGGTTTAGTATTAATATGCAAAAATTCAAAACTTACATTAAAACTAAGGATTAAATCAAAAAACATATAATTTTTATATTGTTTTTAGTTTTATAATGCTTTCGAGAAATGCTTTTATTTATAATTAGACATAAAATTGCAAACAAATAGCTTTTGGCGAAACTTTTTTCAAATAAAATACAAGTTTTTTCTGTAAATTAAAAATAAATATATTTTTCTGTTGCTTACAAATCAAGATTAGCAAAACACAAGTTAGCATGACGCTATATATTTATACGAAATATTTTACTAAACACGACTTAAACCAAGCTAAAATTTAGATTTGATAAAGAAAAAATTTTAGTATAATGTAAATTATAGTGTAAATACCAAACGTATATTTTCAAACTGAAGTCTGCTATTTTAGGTTTGCTAATAATTTATAAGTTATAAAGTTTGCTTGGTTTTACATTCTTAAAATTTTAATTTTAGTAATTTTGCAAATTCAGCATTTTATTTAAATTGGCTATTAATATAAAAGTTTAATATTATATTAAGATACTGCGTTTATAATTAAATTAAACTTATCTAGCTTATCTAGTATACTATCTCGGCAAACTCAAAAGGAATGTTAAAAAATCAATTAAATATTTGTTTTGAAAATAATAAAATAAAGATAATTTAAAGTAAAGTAAACAGTGCAACTATTTTTTAGTAATTACAATGATAAATTTAATCTAAACTTAGTCTAAATTAGTATTAATTAACAAATTTAATATGTTTAATTCAAATTTAAATATTTTTAAAAATGTGATTATTGAGCTTTATTTTAATAAAAATCTTTAAACATTTTTGCAATATTTTGCATAATTTTAATTATTATTTTACCTTATACAATTAAATATTATTGTATTAAAATTTTTATTTATAAAATATAACAACTATAAATATTATAAAAACTTAAACAAAACAATTAAACAATAATTTATTAAATTCAAACTTATAATTGTTGAACATGACATTGCAAATGACCATGTAGATTTTTATGAATACTATTAGGACTATTTTTCAATAAAAAAAATATTTATTTATATTATTTAAAATTTAAATTAAAAATATTTTTTGACAAAAATAAATTGTTTTTTCGACAGATTTTCCGAAGAGAATGGGTTCAAAAAATTTTTGGGAATCATTGGAAAAAAGTATTCACTAAATGGATAGAAACAGTGAAACAGTTGTGTTGTTTGAAGAGAGTGTGTTGTTTAAAGAGAAGCAGTTTTTAGACTAAATTATATGCCTTTCAGTAACTCCGAGTTCAGGACAGAAAAGAAAAAGTGAGAAAAAAAATTAAACTGTTTTTCAATAGATTTTATTGGAAAAAATTCAATGTCAATGAAAAGGTAAGAATTTTAGAAAAGACAATACGAGAGAAGTTAAGCATAAAATTTAAACTCAACAAGAAATTTCGCGTTTAATATTAAAAAATTATTTTTTAAAAACAGAATTGCAATAAAATAACAAACATTTATTTTAAAGCTTAACTTGCTAAAACATTAATTGCAAATTTCAACTTATATTCTAAAAACAAATTACATCTAATTTAAAAATCAGCAAGATTATTGCACATTTAAATAATTTTATTAGTATTAATTAAATATTACTGACAATTAACAATAATTATAATTTAAATATAAATAAATTGTCTTAATAAATAAAAATTTTATTAATTATTAGTCTACATCTAACTTGATCATAAGTAGAGGTATTTTAAATTTAAACTGTTTAATTAGCTTTTTTTAGATGAATGATCTTTAAAAATTGCACAGTTAGCAATCTGGCATATTTTCAAATGCCGTTTATTTTATAATGTATGATGGTAAATTTGTTTCAAAAAAATAAATTAACAATATTAAAATGTGTTTTCAACTAATGGCTGTTTAGCAACTCTAGAGTTATCACAGGTTAATGACGATGATGATTTTATATGTCAATAAATCTAAACAAAAAAACTACTAATGTTTGTCAATATCTGACAGATTACTGTAATTTTAAATACTTTGTTTGGGCTGGGTCAGATTATTTAGATGCTCATAATTAGATATTTTTAAAAATAAACATTCTAAATATTGTCATTTAAAATATATTAATATATTTAGCAATAAAGAATTTTTAATTACATAAGCAAAAAATAAAAATATTTTATAACTTGCAATAAAAAAGATATTAATTACTTAATTATATTAAGCAAAGCGTCATTGTCATATAAACTTTTCAAATATTTAAAATAAATTATAATTAAACAAGTTTTATAACTCATTGAATTAAATTCACATTTAAATTAAAAAAGCTAGTATAAAATTTTACAGCAATAATAATTATTAATGTGTCTAGGATACTTTATTTTAAAATAATTTAACTAAAATTACAATTAAAAAATAATTTTGACTCTTGCTTAAAACATAAATATGATTTCAAATAAACGACATGTTATTAAAGTAAAAATATTTTATTTGTATTATTAATTAAATACATAGTTATAGCGGTTTAATAAACTGAATCCAAATAAATGACTGAATTGTTGACAGAACTCTATTTCTGTTCATTAGCTCTAACTTCTAATGAAAATCAGTACATCTAATGGCCATCGACTCTAAACATTGAAATAGAAATCATTTTATTTACTTTTCATAACTCTTGCCGTTATGGGATATATAGCTTAAATACAAATCTATTGAAGATATTGTATTCGTCAATCAGAGCGTGTGTTAGACCACATGTCAGACATTTATACATTTAGTCGATTATTATTTGTTGCACTTTTCGATTTGTAGTATATTGTTTGAATCGGACGTAAATTGTCTTCTGGTTAAATGAAAACATTTATTATCAAAACAATTGAAACTTGTTACTTGTCACTTTTTGTATTTTTCTATTAATCACTTTATAACTTTTTTTATTTTAAATTAATTTAATATCAATTTAATAATATTTAATAATTTTATTAAAATAAACTTTCTTGTTCAAAGACATTAACTCTTTTGTTAATTTAGTATATAATATATTAATTTTTTTAATTGTGCATAGGACTAACAAAATTATAATTAGTTTTAATTTTAGTTTTAATTATAAAATAATTTCAAAAAATAAATAATTTAGAACTAATTAATAATTAAAGATGCAAGCATAAAAAAGATTTATATTTTAATTTAAAAATAGCAATAACAATCAAATATATTAAACATTTAATAGTAAACTTAACCAGAAATCAAAATGGTAGATCAGATAAAAAAAATTCACCCTAATTTTATAAATTATCATTTATCCCCGGCATTTTACTCGCAAAAATTACTCTTTAAGATTCAGTCTAAATTTAGTTAAATTGATTAAATTCCTCCTGGAATCTTCTCAATTCCTGAACATTGTTATTATTAAAACCAATTAAATTGTAAGAATAACATAAAAATTATTTAAAATTTTTAAAATCTGAAACTTTAAAGAATCAGAAAAATAATAATAATTATTTTTACAATTTAATTAATTTCAATAGCAAGAATAATTTTTTTTTAATTATTTAATTTTAATTAAAAATATTTAATAGTATCTTAGCAACCTTGTGCAGTAACATTTTTCTAAATGAAAGTTTCTTTTCTCTTGTCAAAATTTAGAAAAAATAAATAAGAAAAATACAAAAATAGAAAAGACTTTGTAATTATTAAAAAAATATATCCAGTTAACCAGGGATCAAGAAGGTCGGCCGATCCAGGGGGATCAGGGGAGGGATTTTTCTCAAAATTTTGGCTAAAAACCTAGGAGGGGATCAGGGAGGGAATTTTTCCAAAAACGCTCAAAAATCCCATATATTTATGATGAAATTTTTTCCAATTTAACTGGATTTAAACCGGATTTAGCACCAATTTTGGGAAAATTTCCTAATTTTGGGCAAAAAACCCAAAAAATTTGACGGCCGCCTTCGGCGGCAGGCAAAACGTCGAGGGGGTACCTTTTCTCGGACCAAATGCTAGGAGGGGGAATAAATCCAAATTTTCAAAATCAGGGGGAATTTTTGCCTGATCCCCCTCCCCTTCTCGATCCCTGCAGTTAACTCTTTTAGCTACCTTATAGTTTGTTTGCATTAATTAAGAAAAAATAACTTTAAATTAAATAGAAATGTATATCTTAATGTTTTTATAATTTGATAAATTACCTTTCTTATTGAATGATAATTTTTGTTGTTGTTAAAGATTTTAATTTTGCAGATTGTAATTAATTTTAATTAATCAGAATACAAAAATTTATCAAGAAGATATTTGTTATGTTTTCAGAGAGGGGTTTAGACATAAATTTTTTAATTTTAAAAATTAACATTTATCCCTTCTAACATTTAGTCTGCAAAAAGATATGTTTGCTTGCCAACAAATTTTGGTCTTTTTGGCCAAAATTAATAAATATTGTTTAAATTAGTGGTAAATCGGTTTTAAATTTGATTTAAATCCAGTTAAATTTAGCTAATTTGCGTAATTATTATATAAGTTTTTTGGGCATTAAAAATCCCATTCTAATCCCATTTAGATTTTTTGTGTTACATTTTCTTTAAAATTTTAACCCTAATCCCACTAAATCGATCCTGATATTTGTTATAAACTTATTTGTTATTTGTTCGGCATCAGCGGATAGTTGCTATAAGCAAGTTTGTTATAAGTGAGATTAACTGTACTTTAAAAATATAGATTTAATTAAAATAACAAGTAACAAACTTTAACTATAAAAAATATATTAATTTTTAGAAAAAATAATTTATCAAATTTAACCTGGTTACTTTAGATTTAAATAAACATCTAAAATTTTAAAAGATACTAAGTATTTAAATAATAATTATCAGTATTTAAATTTTGTTTTTAAACTTTCAAAGATTAAGACTTATATAGAAATATATTTTTATTGCTAAGTGACAACAATTGTCTTTTAGCAAAATTTATTGCTTTAACGTATTAAATCTGATTAGTTTATTAAAATGGCCAAGGTGTAGATAAAATAAATAAATTACTTTTTATTTTAAGAAATTTTTATAAATAAATTTGGGATTTTTAATTATACAATATAAGCAAAGTTATCCAAGGAGATATAACCAAACTGTTTATTTAAAAATATATTTCCCTATAATTTGCAAGTTGCTTTTTGGCTAAAAATAGAACAATTTTAAATGTAAATATTGTAAATTTAGTTAAATGAGCTAAATTTAATTTGATTAATTTTAAATCCAGTTAAATAAAATTAATATATCTGGCCAGAATATTTTTAAAATGTTTATTTATTTATTAAATTTTGTAATTATTACTTTAAAATAAACAAATTGAGCATTCAACAATTAGCAACTTAAAAATGCAAATTCTAAAATTATTCATAAAATCATGTTTAACGCAAATACAAACATTTCAAACTTAGCGCTTGTTTTATATAAACTAAATGCAGTTCTCAACAAGATAGTGTTGTCAAGCCATTCTTGTTACATTAAATATTAATAAACATTTCAAAAATTGTATATAAATTAAAAAATAAATAAAATTAAAACAATCAAAAATAATAAACAATTTGATTAAAAATTAATTAAAAATTAAAAAACAAAATAATAAATAATTTTAAAAAAGCAATATCTGGCCCAACATTTGGCGCACAAACAAACATCTGATTGCGAACCCCTGTGAGTGAGAGAGCTGGAGTGATAGCCAGAGCGTTGGAGTGTTGTGTTGTGTTGTGTGTCGAGCATATGCGCAGAAGGCGATGAACTCTGAGTGAGAGGCAGTGTTTGGCATAGGAGTCGGTGTTGGGAATCGCAGCGAAAGCTTCGACCGAAAGCAGTGCAGATATGAGCGAAAACGTGTGCCTAAGAGTTGAGACGAGAGTGCGATAGAGCTATGCTATGAAGTTATGCTATATTTTTGTTAAACAGTTTTCTATTGGGTTTTGGCTGAACTGTACGACTGAGTGCCGGAGAGTGCAAGAGTGCAATGCTTTATGAATGAAAGCCAACATATTGTTTGTTAATACGTTTAGAACTTATTCGCCTTATATTTATATTTATTGCCATTGATTGCGGTTCGGATTCGATTGTCGACCAATTCGATTGGATTGTCAGTGACTGACCAGTGATTTAACTAATTGTGATTTTTTCGGTTTATTTCGATTTGGTTTTTGCGGATATTTTCCAAGACTTAGCCGTTTTCTCGCATACATACAGCGATACTGCGATACAGCGATCGCCGATACAGTGTATGTGTTGTATATGTGAAGTATAAGTGAACTTTAAGTGTAGTACGACTTCACATAAGGGTGAGTGAACTCAATGACAAAAACAAAATTTCCAAAAGTCAATGACCTCTCGCGAGCTCTCCTGCACTATGCGCTCGCATACACTCGAAAACAACGCTAACCAACACTCACAACACTCTCGCTATTATTATTACTAATACTAATACTAATACTA
>JAQFXP010004789.1:0-10136 GCA_034693685.1 Belba bartosi
AATTAAATACAATTTAAAATTTGTCATCCTAGGAGGGTACTATGACTACAAAAAAGCTAGAAAGTCACAGGCTTAATGATTAGCAAATGGTATCAAATTTAACATCTTGATTTCTTATTTTATGCGCATCGCTGAGTTAAATTAAAAAACTAAATTTGCATAAAAATAAATAATTATGTAATTATTACGTAAAAGCAAAACAAATTTAAAGTTTAATCTGTTGACGATTGTGCTCTAGATAAGTAGTTTTTAATATGTAAAGTTTAATATTGTTAGTTAGCTTTCTTTGCTATTTATTTAATATACAAAAACATGATATCAGCAAAAGGCTTGCAAATTTTGTGCAAATACTGTATATTTAACAAGCCCAAATTGTTAAAGTTTTAAACATTATTTATAGTTCTAAAGCGTATAAGTTTTACTCCTATAAGTTTCGTATAAATTTTATTCCTATATGTAGTTACATTTTTAATGAGGTGAGAACTACAAATAATAGAATAAATGTAGTCTAATAGTTAAGTATATATTTATTTAGAGTTTAAAATGAGCTTACTAACATATAGTTATTAATTAAACAAACAAAAACAGTATATCTGCAGAGTCCTAAGCCTTATCTCTTAGGTCTATGCAGATATGCCTTTTTTACTTGTTAACTAAATAGATAAAGTGAGTAACAAGTATTTTAAACTTTGCGAAAACATTTTTCTAAAGTTTAATATGTTTAACTCTAATTGTCATACGGTACCCTTAATAATTTTATATAATGGTCATGCGCTTTAGAACTATGAATAATGTTTGATTTTGGTCAGTAAATTGGTCAGTTTGGACTTCGAAGACTGTATATTGTTTTATAATTATTAATAAACACTAAAAAAAATCTAAGTAACAATTTATTAAAAAAATTTCTATTTTATTATCAAAATAAAAATTAATTGGATTTCAAAAAATCAACTTTTTTGTGGACATACTAACTTTATTGGTTTTTAATTTTTAATTTAATATTCCTTGCACATATTATTAAATTAAAATTATCGCAACTATGGAATTTTTTTACGGATTTACTATAAAAATATTTTGAAAAATATCAGCTTGTTAATTTAAAAAAAAATAAAATGTGTTTTCAGTTAATTAGAAAGATTTCTAAGATTTTAAAATATACAAATTATTCAGTACTAAAAATAATTGTTGACATCTATTTTTGTTTTTTAAAAATTTTAAGAAGTTACAATTTGTTACTGCTTTAAACTTTTAAAACCCGACAAAATTATATTTAAAAAAATTTTATAAATTAAATATAATCAATAATTAATTATTATTTAAAATTATAATTACCAGTAACATTGTAGAATATTTTAAAAATAAAAATAAATGTAAACAATAATTTTTATTAATGAATAATTTGTATATTTTAAAATCTTAGAAATCTTTCTAATTAACTGAAAACACATTTTAATTTTTTTTAAATTAACGAGGTAATATTTTTCAAAAATATTTTTATAGTAAATCCGTAAAGAAATTCCATAGTTGCGATAATTTTAATTTAATAATATGTGCAAGGAATATTAAATTAAAAATTAAAAACCAATAAAGTTAGTTTTGAGAACGGCTGTATGTGAAAATGTTGAAATCAAATTCTAAACAATATTTAAGACTCGAATACTTGAGTGCTTTGTCAACAACAGTAATTTATTAAACCTTATAATTCTGAGTATATGAATGATAAATTGTATATGCTTCAACTTTTTTTTAATTACAAACTTTATTAATATTATTAAATTATGTTTTGTTTTATTAAGGCTTGAGTACAGATTTCTTATCAGTAATATTAATCAAAAGAGGTGGGGCCAAAACGGGGCTATACTAAAAAACAATTATTACTAACAAATAAAACAAAATCTTTTATGTATTATCTAGTTAAGTTTGACAGTTGTATATTACAAATAAATAGTTAAAAATAAATGTTAAGAATTAGTAAAACAATATCGTATATTTAATAAACTTGAATAATTTTAAAAACTTAATTTATCAATTATTTATTAAAATAATTTGTAAAATTCAACAAAATGGATTAAATCTTAACTTTATATTTGAATGCAACTTGACGCATGCCCTAGAGCATTCGTTTTACTTAGTGCGTAGCAATTATTTGGATAAAATATAAAAATCAATTTCGCTGCAAAATCCAGATAAATAAGATAAAATATTAAGAAATTGGATCAAATTATTTTATTCTATTGCTAAAATTTTAATAAATTAACCAATTTCAATTTTCTTATTTATTATTTGTTTTATTTGAAAATAAATAATTTAATATTGCTTATATAAGATCAAGTTTAATTAATAATAATAAACTTGTTTATTAATTCGTAAAATAACAAAATAATAAATTTTTAAAAATGCCGAAAACATTAATAATTATCATATTAGACGAGAGCGGAAGTATGGGCGATAAAAAATCGGATGTTTTGGGCGGTTTTAATAGTTTTATTGCCAATCAAAAGAAAATTAAAAACGATGTTGCTAGATTATATCTGGTTAAATTTAATACCGTTGTCAGTGTTGTGCATAAAGGTATAAATATAATATTATATTTTTAAATTTATTATATTAATATGTTTAAATAATGTTTAAAAAATCCTACATTCTAATTTTTAAAAAATTTATTTATATATAATTAGAAAATTTCCAGATAATTGAAATATGATATATTTTATTTATTATTTAACATAAAATTCATACAATAAAACAATAAATTAAATTTTAAAATAAATATTAAAAGTTAGAAAAAAATTATTTTAAAATTCTAAACAGGAGAAAGTTTAGAAAATATTCCTAAACTAAACGATCAAACATATATACCGGGTGGCGGTACTGCTCTATACGACGCAATCGCAGAGGGCGTGCGATTGGCCGATAAGGATAAGACGGACGACGAGAGAGTGATTTGTGTTATTATGACTGACGGCGAAGAGAACTCTTCCCGAGAGACGACTAAACAACAGGTGAAGGACATTATATCGGGTTATGAAGCGAAAGGAGATTGGACGTTTTTATACATTGGTGAAAATCCTGAGCAATGGACTCAAGAAGTTGGTATGTCATCAGCGCATGGTATTAGTTTTGATCACAATGCACCGGACAGAGTCTGTCATATGGCCGATTTGGCCGTGACCAGTTTTCGCTCGATGCCAGCGAAGAAAGGCTTTAATTTGTTTAATAAAAAATAATATTTTTTTTAATGATAATAATATTTCAGAGTTTTAAAATACTAAATTATTAATTTAAAAATTTGCTATTTAAATGCGGCTAGATTATATATATTTTTAAATAATTTAATTTAGATTAAATTAATTTATAAGTATATTAACTTATTGAGATTTAAAATTTTTGGAAAAATTTAGATACTTCATTTAAATTTAAACTTAACAAATATTTGCCAAATTTTTTTTATTAATGAATATTTTATTTAAACTAATTTGAATAAGACTATTTAAAAATGGTAACATTATTTTTTGAAAATTTTGCAATTTATATAAAAATATTTTTATTTTTACATAATTAACAATTTCCATAAATTTTATTTTTCTTGTTGGCTAACTTGATTTAAAAATAAAATTATTAGGTTTAAAACTTAAAAAAAATACATTTACTTACAAACTTATTCGCCTAAAATTAACACCAAAATATTCTTAGTATTAATTTAAAACAAAAATACATTATATTTATTTATTAAAGAAAATTTGTTTGGGTGACAAAAACAACGAAAAATAGTGCTTTTTGATTTTTGCTGCCTTTTGAAATAATTTAAAATTTAGAATTTGAATTAATTTAACAGTGTATACATTTATTTTGAAAAATTAATATGCCAGAATAGTAGTTTATTTTTTTAATTACATTTGTGGAGACAGTAGTAAAATCCAATTTTTGCTTATAAGTTAAATTTTTATATCAATAGTTAACCAAGATCTCTGTTTACTTGTTCACGGATTTAAGAAAATTAATTACTGCTTTTGAAATAGTTGAAGCAATTAGAAGCTAACTATATTAGTTTTAGACACAATTGAGGTCTTTTTAGCTGTAAAACTTATATGGTAAGAAAATAAAATTTTGGTTTTATGATTAATTGGCATGATAAAGCCATTCAATAAAACTAAAAACATAATTTTAAGACAAAAGAAATTAAAACACTAATTGTTATGTCAAATGGTAAACACTTTGCATATGATTTATAAATAAATCTTATATTATAATGCGTAAACAATACAACCAAAAAGCTCCCTAACGCTTTCAATTGCGGCTAAACTTAATATAGTTAGCTTTTAATTGCTTAAACTGTTCCAAAAATAACAATCAAGTTTTTTAAAGCTGAGAACAAGTAAACGGGAATCATGGTAAGTAGTAATACCATTGAGCAGTAATACCATCCGAGAACTAAACAAACATTAATGTTGGTATGATTCTAGTTATATATATATAAGTTGTATTAATGTTTATTATACAAATAAATGTAAGAGAAGAATAAAACAAAGCAATACATTTGATTCAACTTAAATAATTACAAAAAACTTATTCTATAAAATATTTATAAAATTTTAACAATCTTAAAATCTTAATTTGACGAATGCCTTGAACATTTTTTTATTTAGTATGCAGCATTTATTTGGATATTAAATATAAATAGATTGATCTATTTATAAAAATAAATAAAATAAAATATTGTAGACATTAATGCTATAAATATAAGTGCTATAAATGTTTTAATTATGTTTAATCTTGAAACAATTTTGCTATTTTCTCTAAATGTTTAAATTTTAACATTCCATATTTGTTATTTGATAAACATTGTAACATTTAAATTGAATTGTAATTTTGATTAGTATTGAGTAATCTTTTATTGTTGTTATTATGTGTGCACGCTATGTTATAATTGTACAAGTTTAATTTAAAGTTGTGTGAATAAAATATATTTATCCTAACTACTAATACTTGTTTACAGCATTAAAAATAATATTACGAATAAATTAAAAACTAATATTTTATTCATTAATTAAATAAAAATAATTTATTTCGTTGCAATATATCCATTAAAGTCACCAATTTTATTTTTTTTTTCTTTGTGTTTGGATAAATCCGGTTTGTTTTATTTAAAAATACAACATTTATTTCCCGTTTTATTATTGCCGCTATATTGAGCAAAATTAATTAAAAAGAATAAACTTGCTTATTAATTTACAAAATAAAAAATTAGTATATTATTAAAAATGCCGAAAATATTAAAAATAATTATATTGGACAAGAGCGAAAGTTTACATAATAAAAATTAGATGTTTTGTGCAGTTATAACTAGTAAAGCCAAATTGCTACCGATGACATTTAGTAATTGAGAAATTTTAATCACTTTTATAGCATAGTTATAAATTCGGAAAATTATGTAAAAAAAACACTCGTTTTTAGTTACTTAAAACAAAATATTATTATTTTCACTAAAATACACTAACGTTTTTAATTAATTGTTTTTAAATTGCAATTAATATTTATAAAATTGATTACTTTTACTACCAATTAAAAATGATGTAGCTAGATTATATCTGGTTAAATTTAATACGGTTGTAATTGTTACACATAAAGGTATAAATATTTTAAAGATTATTTAAAAATTTTTAATTAAAATTTAAAAAAAATAAAATTGGTTATAACTTGTTTTTAGACATGTTTATACCAATGTTTTGATAAAAAAATGCATGCATAATTAAATGTGAAAATATATTAAATTAGCCAATATTTTAAATTTTTTACTTTTTTTAAAACTAGCAAAACTTACAAGGTTCAAAAGCAATGCATTATACATATTTGTCTCTTGGAACAACTGCTATTTACCATCTAGCATTTCTTTTTAATTAACTGTTGCCGAGAAATTTAAAGCTTAAAATAAAATGTTTATATCTAATACTGACCATGTGAAACATCTGGTTTTTTTAAATGTGAAATGTAAATAAAATAAAATATTTAAAATGTTTTTGAAAAAACTAATTTATATCTAACAAATAATAATTTAATATTTTATACTAAATTAATTTATTTAAATTATTTTATTTTATTTCGTTGCTATAGATACAAAAACGTCACCAATATTATTTGTCTTACTTCGAGTGGGAGTTAATATTTAAAGTTTGCGTTATTTGGAAATACTAAATATAATGTTTGCATTTTTATTAAGCTAGAATAATTATTAAAAACAAATATTTTTATTAACTTACAAAATAACAACGTATTTATTTTAAAAATGTGGAAAACATTAATAATAATTATATTAGACGAGAGCGGAAGTATGGGAACTAAAAAATCGGATGTTTTGGGCGGTTTTAATAGTTTTATTGCCAATCAAAAGAGAATTGAAAATGATTTTGCTAGATTATATCTGGTTAAATTTAATACGATTGTCAGTGTTGTACATAAAGGTAAAAATTTGTTTATTACTAATATTTTTAGCATTTATTCAAAATCCTTTTAAATACATAGATTTACAAATTTTATTAAATAAAAATTCTACATTTTAATTTTTAATAAATATGTAAAATATAACTAGACCTGGGAAATGTTTAAATTTTGCGCTTAAAAATTTAATTAAAAGTTGTACTAGGTGTAAGAACTCTGTTTAGTATAGTAGTTAAACTTGTTAATTTATAAAATTGATTATTATCAGAGATGATTCAATCTAATAGTTCAAAAGAGTTAATTAACATTTTATACCAATTGCTAAGCATGTAAAAACAACATATCTGCAGTGGCCACTGGTGGTTACCAGTAGCCATGGCAGATATATTGTTTTTGTATGTTTAGTAAATAGTATAAAACGTTAATTAATTCTTTTAAACTATAAAATGTGCTCATCTCTGATTATTATTTTTAAACTTTAACAATGAAAATCGCTATATGTTTCAAATTTCAAAATATTTGTTAATTACTTTTACTATTTAGTTAATATGCATAAAAGGAATATTTGCAATATTCAATAAGCTTTAGAACAGTGTTTAATAAACAGTTTTGTTTTAATAAACTCTTTTTAAATTCAAAAACATATCGCAACTAAGACTATAACTAAATTTTACTAAATTAATGAATATATAAACTTTTTATTACTATTTACAAAACATAGATGTTTTGAATAAAATAATAGTTTTAAAAATGTATTTGCAAACAATTTCTAAGATTACAAACAACGCCTGCATATATTGAAACGCGTATCAGATTTTCCCAGATTTAACTACTGCGATCAATAATCTTTCAACCCTTGATAAGAAAAATATGATAACAATTTGTTGATAAGCATACTCTGGTCGAAATTTTCCCATCATATGTTTTTGAGTTTAATTTATTTGAAGCAAATATTAATGTGATTAAAAAGCAAAACATTTTTATTATTGTAAAGTTTTTTAAAGTTAAATTAAAATATATTATTAACGAAGGCGGCTAGCAAAACGTTGAAGTGGGATACCTTTTCTTTTACCAAATGCTAAGGGTAGGCGAATAGATTCAAATTTTTAAAATCAAGAAGGATTTTTGCTTGATCACACCATTCACAATCTCTGATTTAAGATTTTCATTAAAATTAAATTTTTATATTCTATCGGCAAACAGTTTTAAAAATGTTTTGCAAAAATATTTTATTCGTATAAATATATTTTGTAGCTAGAAATGTTAATAGGTTTTTGCTTTTTAATTTTATAAGATTTTATAATTTTATTTCTAGAGATTCTGTAAATTTTGTAATATTGCATATTATTAAAAAAAATTGAATATATTGTTTGTTTAATTAATTAGTCACACATTGCTTATTTACTTTGATATATTTTAAAATAAATTTCCATATAATATTAAAATATTTTAATAATATGCAATAAACTTATTAATTAAATTTATTAATGCTAATACTTCAAATTCAAACAAAAATTAACATTTTTAATTTATTGTTTATTTAAAATAAAATTTATAAAAAATACAATTAATTAATTAAACAAATAAAATATATCAAATAATTTAACAAAAATTAATTTAAAAAACTAAACAGGTGTTAGTTTAGAAAATGTACCCGAACTAAACAACCTAACTTATATACCGGGTGGCGGTACTGCTCTATACGACGCAATCGCAGAGGGCGTGCGATTGGCCGATAAGGATAAGACAGACGACGAGAGAGTAATTTGTGTTATTATGACTGACGGCGAAGAGAACTCTTCCCGAGAGACGACTAAACAACAGGTGAAGGACATTATATCGGGTAATGAGGCAAAAGGAGATTGGACATTTTTGTACATTGGTGAAAATCCCGAGCGTTGGACACAAGAGGCTGGTATGTCATCAGCGCATGGTATTAATTATGATCACATTGCACCACAACAAGTTTATCTTCGTGCTGATAATGCCGTGTCCATATTTCGGCAATCACGAGTTAGTCAAAGTTTGGATTTGTTTAATCAAAATAAATAAAATGTTAAAATTTACAATTCGGTAAAAGTGTTGTAGATTTGTTAAGTTTTGTATATTTTATAAAAATAATTCTTTTTATTAATATATTTTAAATTTTTATTTATTTTGCAAAATCTGAAAAAATATTTTGAATTACATTTTTTAAAACTCAAATTTAATAGAACATATACAATATAATTAATTTTTTAAAAATATTTTAATCATATTTAATTTAACTAATAAATATGATTAAAATATTTTAAAAATTAAGAATTTATTTTTAGCTATACTATTTCCCAGTTTAATATGGTTGGCCTTGATTAACTTTGAGATGCTTAATATATTATATTTTTATTATATTTATTTTTAATATCTAAAATAAATATAATAAAATACATTTAACTTTGTTGTAATATTTGAATTGTTTTGCAAAATTTAAATATAAATAACTATGTTTAATTAGTTAAATGTTTTAATGTTTCCTGTTAATGTTTATAATCAAGATTTTAAAAAATAATATTTTATAAACAATTTTATGATGTATGTATATTTTAGCAATAAAATTTGAGATTCAAAAGTTTTTTAATTTAAAATTGCCCACGCATCCGTAATAAAATAGTATATAAATATTGTATTTTATCTAAAACAGCACTTTAGTTTTAAAATTCAATTGTTAAACGTTTATATGTTTGTAATAAATTATTTAAATAAATAAATTGCTTATCTGTATAATTTTTGGTGCATTTGGTTAATCTGTAGTAAAACCCGCTCTAACCCATTTTAAAGGATCAAGTCAAAGTAAGTTTAATTTTTAATTTTTATTTTAATGATTGTCGTCAATTTAAATCACAAATTCTTAATCACACATTAAACATTTATTAAATTATTTTATTAGTGAAAATATTTAATTAAATAAAACTAAAATATTTTTGATCATAGAGTAATTTTTACAAAAAAATTTCAAAGAAATTTTTTAAAAATTTTTAACCAGATATTCGCACAGTTAATATTCGAAAATAGTTAAAAATTAATTGTTTAAAGACACACAAAAACAGAGTATCTGCACAGGTCTAGAGTTGAACTTGTTAAACATTGCAGATATACTGTTTTTGTTCGTTTAACTTTATAAAAGCTAAGAAACAATTTGATTTCTTATCATGGGCCCGCCTCTGCTTTCAAATCTTGCTATAATAAATGTAATTTCATCTTTATTTATTATAAGATTTACCCAGACCTGTTTTAATAACACTGTTCTCCATATAGTAAAATTTTAAAAGTGTTAGTTATCTTGGTTAATATTAATTAAGAAATACAAAACAATATATTTGTAAACCTATTCAGTGCTTATTTTAAGCTTATTTAAATATTTAGTTTTAATATTTTAATTATAGGTTATCTTGTTAACAATAAAAAAATAAAACTTTTAAACTTTTATATTTGAAGACTACAGTTAATAGTATTAATAATAAAACATTATTCGTGTCATAATTTATCTAGTTAAGTTTGAAGGTTGTATTATGCAAATAAATCATTACAAATTAATGTGAAAAAAGAGTAAAACAAACAAATATATTTTAATCAACTTGAATACTGTACAGCGCTTTTCAGTCGATTCTCGCGTCTCATCAAATGAGATTCGCGTCAAGCGGTTAGTCCGCAAATGAGACTCG
>JAQFXP010004790.1:0-10135 GCA_034693685.1 Belba bartosi
TATTTTACTAATATATTTTATTAATAAAAACAAAGCTTTTATTAAAAAAAAAAAATATTTTAAAAATAATATTTATTATATTTTAAGAACATTTAATTTATAATAAGCAACAAAAATTATTCAGATAAAAAATTGCTATTATTTCTATATTTGTATTAATAATTGTTAAAATTAAATATTTTTTGAACTTGTTAGGGGTTGCAATAAAATTTTATAATCAAGATGTACCGTATTACCTTATATATTATTACATGTACATATAAAATGAGGTCGTTTTTTAAATATTTCTTTCAAATATTTTTGATAAGAGATGTAAAAAATTAAAGTTTAAAAGATTAAAAATTAAAACTAAAAATAGAAATAAGAAATCATTATTTATAGTAACATAACTTTAATTTAAAATTTTAAAATATTTATGAATAAATAAGATATATTTGAATTAATTATATTTGAAATAAGTTTTAAAAGTTTTTAAATAAACAATAATTAACACTAGTTTAAATTGTTAAAAATTGCATTTATTAGAATATAAGTCAGAAGCTCTGTAAAAATAAAAGAATTTAATACAAATAAAACAATTTCAGCAAATTATTTTTCTATTTAAAGAAAAATTCTGAAATTTATAAATTCGTTGACTAAAATTCATTATATTTCAAAAGTTAAAACATTTTGAGTTAATTATTAAAGTTTGGGTTTACCTCATTTTATAAGTACATACACATATAGGCTTTGGAATAAATTTAGGAAAATGTTTCATGTACAAATATTTGAGATAATATTGTAGTAAATTTGTAATATTTTAGATATTATATTTCAATATATTTGTATTTTTATTTAAATATGTTAACTTCGTTCTTCGTTAGCTCCTATCAGAAATTCTTTAGTCAGTGATTGCGCAATACCTTACAAGTCGTGCAATATTTGTATATGCAAGCCTTAACGTTACAGTCTAAGTGCTAGCCGTATATGTTACGCTATGTCAATTAAGCCAATGCTTGCTTTCAATTCAGCTAAAGTGGCGACACTTTGCGGATTCAATATAAATATTTCGAAACTTTAATTAAGTTTTATTTGATTGGAAACACATTATTGTTATCTAAATTGTCACAAATTAATTAAATACAAGGCATACAACTAATGGCAATAATATTGTTTTTGAATTAATATATTACTCAGATATAGTGAATTGGTTGCAATATAGACTAAAGCAGAATAGGATTGTTTGAATAGATACCCGTTGTTTAAATTAAATATTAAAACTATTGAATATTAATTAAATAAATTTTTTAATCAACAAATATTGGCTGAAATAACAATTAAAGTCAATTTATTTTCAAATTATATTCATATTTACACTAATTATAATATATAACAACAAAACTTAATTACAACTCAAATACTGTTTGAAACAAATTTAAAACACTTTTTATTTTCTATAATTTTTATACTTTTATCCGAATTATTGTTATTATTATTGAGAAAAATATCCATTTTTTCAATTTGCTGTTCGAGTGATTGAACTTTTGACTCAATTTCGGTCTTCTGTCGCTTCACTTCATACAACTCTTTCGAAATCGATTCCAATTTATTCGACAAATTGCGCGACTCTTCGCGCGCTTTGTTTCTCTCGTCTCTAACTTTTCTCCATTTTTCTGCAATTAAATCGAAATTAACTAATAATTCAATTATCAAAACAGTTGTTAAATACCCCTCCAATTGGCCAAACAGTCGCTCCAGAACTTCATTGTCTGTAATATAATATAAATTGGAATTTAATGAACAGAAAATCAAACAAAATTTCAAACTTTGAGTTAACCCTTAATTCGAGTCAACAATTAAACTCAAATCGATATAAATGTGTATAAAATGCAATACTTTCTCCATTTGTGCGACTCTGGTTCGGGACTCTTCGAGTTCTTTATTCCGAAACTGTGGTCTCATCTCATACTGAGGTTCGGCGTAATTGTTGTGTCCATTGCTGGTCAGGTGTCTGTCGGCGCTCGAAGTGGTGGCTGTCGTCGCATCCGAATACCGATCGATTGAATACTTTGTCGACAACTGAGACAATCGTTTTTGGGAATTGTTTTGCATCGCTTCAGACTATCGGTCCATCAATTGATCCGAATTACAAACAAATCGATTCAATTAAGTTAATATCACTTCAAAGGAATGCAATTTTAACTCAAATTTAATAATATTTCAAATAATAAAACAATATATAGAGAAATGTATTTATAATTATATATTGAATAACACTATTGATTAATCTGTATATCAATATAAAGCGAAAGTTATTTTAGTTTTTATTTATTCAATAAAAAACTGACAAAACGTGACATTTAATTAAATGTAAACAAATGCTAAAATAAACACAAAATTAGTCCATATTTTACGTAAACACAATTTGCAATGATTTCCAAATCAATTAAATTATTCCATTTTTGTGGTCATTTATGGACACATTTTGTACTCCTTTTCAGGTTATATGTGAATCCAGTTATTAAACATCTAAAACGACTTCAAAGAATTGTTGTTTTGTAGAACCCTTTAGTAAAAATGTTATGAATTCAGAATTATATAATATTTTTACGTATTTAATGAAAATAATAATCAATTTTATAGTAAATGAGCGAATCTAATACAACGTTACTTAAAGCTAGCAAATAAAAGCCCTAATTATTACATTTATACAAAAGTAAATAAAAGACTTAAAATAATACCTCTTTCCCTCTCTATTGATAACAAAACCTATGAATGTCAGTAAATCCTATTTAATTTTACTACGAGTTTGTAATGTAAACAATAGTAAAAATATTGAGAGCTTTGAGTGTGAATTGAATGCAATGTTTATTATGTAATGAAAGCTTAGATTCAATTAACAAACAATTAGTGCGAAAAGTGTGACAAATATGTCAATCACTTCCTCTTTGTATTTGTTTTACAAATTCATTGATTAATGCTTTCAATAAAAAAAATTAAATTTTAAACAGTTTTGACGTTTAGATCAATAAAGTATTAATTATTTATTGATTGGTTAAGAAAATAATCGTAATTTGAATTCAAATTATTTGCGAATCTATTGTTTTGTAATTTAGTCAATGATTTAATTAATAATTAGATTCAGAGATAATTTAGACCATAATTGACGTCAACTTTAAGACTTAGTCCAAATTTGTTCATTTGTTTGGTCTTCGAATAGGATATCAATTAATAATGAATTAAACGAAAACACATTTGAGTGAAGAGTGAAGTCTTAGTTCATGTCTTTGGGTGAGGGCTGGCAGTGATTGGCTGATCGGCTGTTCGGCCACCGATTGAATGGATCGATCGACGATGTCTTCGGTGTCTTCGAGCAGCGATGGCGAGGAATCGCTGTACGAACTGCTAAAAGAGGTCCAATTGGAACAGTTTTATCAATCGATTTGCAATATAAACGTCACTCGTATTGAACACTTCGACAAAGTCATAGTGTCTGACCTAACGGACCCGAAGGTTGCGATGAGCGCACCGGCCGCTCGAAGACTGGTCGCCGCCGCCAAGAATAAGATTAAGGAACGGAAGCGGAAGAACATCTTGAATCTGATTCTACCGAACAGACAGTCTTCGACTCAACACTCGAAACATAGGTCTCAAAGTCGTGATAAACGAAGAAATTCATTGATATCAACCACTTCTGCCAATGGGTTGACGTGTCTGATCCAAAGCAAAGACATCAAGACTTCCATCAAATTAGGCGACGGATCGTTTGGGGTAAGTGTCCGAAGTGTCCGAAATGTCCCGAATGTCCACTCGTTATGTCTACTCGTATTTAAGACTAATCTACTGATTGATCAATAATTAACCCAATCTTTGGTCAATAATTAGTATAAATTTAGTCAAACAGACAAATAATTATTTAGAAATAAATACAATATTTATAGCTTTGAAATGATTATAAAGATAACAATAAAGCGATTAAAGCATTTAATACTAATTTCTTTATCTAAGTCTAATATTTATTAATTCTGACTAATATATAGTCATAATTAGCTTTATTTTATTGCTATATAAATCTAATACATTTAGAATTGCATCGAATGAGATTTTAAAATTGAATTGAGTTTTAGATTTTAAAAAATAGAACTAACTTGCTAAATAAATACAAATATCAATTAATAGTACCGGTAATTGAATTGAAAATAATGAGAAATGATCTGTAAATGAATAAAAGGTTGTAATGAAAGGCGAGTGGACTCTACCGAACGGCCGGATCAGAGAAGTGGCGGTAAAGGTATTAAAACAGGAAGTATTAGCACAACCGACAGCACTCGACGACTTTGACAAAGAGGTGAATGCAATGCATCAGTTGGATCACCCGAACCTCATCAAACTCTACGGCATTGTCTTGTCGTCACCAATGATGATGGTGACAGAGCTGGCCAGCATTGGCTCGTTGAGGGACCGGCTGCGCAAAAGCTGCGGACATACCTCTCTCTCAATTCTAATCGAATACGCGATTCAAATATCTCAAGGAATGGCATATTTGGAATCAAAGCGTTTTATTCACAGAGATTTGGCCGCAAGGAATGGTAGGAATTATTAATTAATGGCTTTTTAAACAAAAATAAAGGCATAAAAACATTAATCCCTATTAATGTCAAACACTAAACAGTAATTTGATGTTTGAGATAAAGCGTATAAACATATTCTTTTGATATATTAATATTATTTTTAATCAGTTTTGTTGGCATTGAACGACACCATCAAAATCGGTGACTTTGGACTCATGAGAGCTATTCCCTCACATGAAGATTGTTATATAATGAATGAACACAAAAAGGTTCCGTTCCCGTGGTGTGCACCTGAGTCACTCAAGTCCAGACAGTTCTCTCACGCCAGCGATACCTGGTTTGCAGTTTTTCCCAATTCTTATATCAAATTATTTTAAACTTTTTTATTGGTTGAGTTGTTTTGTTGAAGATTTTAGTTTGAATTCAATTATAATATATATTTTATTATTTATTTCAACCAATGATTAGTTTTATAAATTATTTTTAAAAATTATTATGGTCCTGTACAAACCTGTATTTTAGAAGTTCTTAATCTTGTCACATACAATTGTGGCAATTATGTTTAAGTATCTTATCAAGGTGTAATTTTATTTAGATACTGATTATGATTAACTGAATTTGTTCGAAAATGACCTATAATTGCATGAATTGTATGCAAAGAATACAGTAATTAGAAGTTAAAAGATTTACTGTAAAAATACATATTTGTAATCGATTTGTACTTCATATAATGTAATCGATAGGATGTTTGGGGTCACCCTTTGGGAAATGTTGACCTTTGGTCACGAACCCTGGATTGGTCTGAATGGGGCACAGATTCTTAAAAAGATTGACAAAGACGGAGAACGTCTGCCACAGCCAAACGCCTGTTCCTTAGAAATATATCATCACTTACTCCAGTGCTGGTCCGCCAAACCCTCTGATAGGCCGACATTTGTTGCACTAAAGGATTTCTTTTGTAAGGCCCGACCGCTTAAACTGAAAGCTTTGCAGAGATTTGACGGAAATCCGGAAACTCATCCAAAACTTGCGAACCAAAGGACGAATGAATCGGAGATTTACTTAAAGATCGAAATGAATGAAGAAATAGAAGTAATCGAAGGAAGACCTGAGAACTACTGGTGGAAAGGGCAAAGTCAACGAACCTATTCGATTGGTTACTTTCCGCGATGTGTTTCGGGAAATCCCAATTCGATTACTTCGAATGACATCAGCCGACCCCTTAGGAACAGTTTTATTCACGCCGGACATGGAGGACATGGAGCTGACTCCTGGGGTAATCCGGCCTACATCGACGACATGTACTTAAAGAATCCGATGGAACCGCCAGACGTTCTGGGCATTGAAATGGACGAGCCCTCAGCCCCCGAATTAGCCACTCGTAGCAAAAGTAAGTTTAAAATTAAACAATTTATTGATTTTTGTTTGCATTTAATTAAATGTTTGGTTATATTTAAGAAACAATACATTTGTCTGATTTCAAACAAATCGAATCGAAAAAACTGAATCAATTCGGTTATAATAAACTTGAAAACGAAAGAGTGGTTCGATATAAAAGCGATAAATCGAATCTTCCGCGACGTTCACTGTCTTACACACAACTCAAGTCAGCGGCAGATAATTGGACTGAAGAGTCAACTAATGGCCAGACATTGGACGGCGTCTTAATTGATTTAACCGATGTATTGCCCGTCCGTTCGTCTACAGCTCAGCAAATAATGACTGAAAGCCACAAAGCGTTGCGATCTATGAATCAGTTGGATTCGACTGAGCAGTCAGAAGAGCCCCAGTATTGCAATGTTCCGATTGAGTTGCAGGACTCGAACCACACTTTTAAATACTATTCGCCTCCATATGAGTCATCAGATGTGATCGCAAACAATGTCGAGTCGTTGACCACTAAAGGCCGCTATTATTCAGCCGTTACTTCTTGTGACGATCTCGAAGAATCTCAAAACCAACCGTTCCCTTCAGTTCCACATTCGAGTCAACCATTTATTTTTAACTCCGAAAGCGATTCAAATCTAAGTTCAAAACTATTTTCTGTTAATCAAAACGACATTAAAGTCGAAAAAGCATTCGATTGGTTAGAAACGAAAGTTAATGAAATCCGTTCAACACATTCGCCAAAACCAATGTTTTTCGATAATTTCGATTCAAATCACTTAAATGGAATCGAATCAAAGAATACACGAATTGAAAGTCAATTGAGTAGAGAATTCATTGCAGAACTCGAATCAAAGTTTATTAAACCGACGAAACAAACAACGAATACCAATGAGTTGAATGGCATGAATGAACCAATTGTTAAGCCGATCCCTCTCTTACAGCCCCCGCCAAAGTATACAACTACGAGACGAACCGCATCGTCTGGTTTGTCAGCCATTGAGCCCAAGTCCACGCCATTGCCGGCCTCTGTGGCAGACACGACGTTCGCCACAGTATGTCTGCCGAACAAACCAACGACAGCACACGTTAAGCCGTTTATTGTTACGCCAACTGCGCCCACTCGTGAGGTAATCTATGGACTCGGCGTTAGTCATAACTCAATTCCAGGCGCGTCTCTCCCGACTAATATAGAATTCCCGCAATCATTGGTCACTCGATTGCAAAATCGAGTCAAGACTGCGTCGAAAGAGGAATGCATTTCATGTCTATATAAGAACAATATGGACGCCATCGCAGCCCTCAAAGAGTTGCAATTATCCCAACTTTTGAAGTTAGGAATTTCCGGTCGATTCGAGTGCGAGAAAGCCTTGTCTTCAGCTAATTATGATATGGAAGTCGCGGCCTCTCGACTGCTCGACCAGCTTTCGGTCAAATGATTTTCAGTTTTGATTCAGTTTTGGTTTGGATTTGGATTTTTATTTATAAAATGATATTTATTTCAAAAAAATTTGTTATCCAAAACAGAAAATGTTCTGAAAATTAATTACAATTTAATAATAATAATAATTTTTTGATGAATTTTAGAAACTTTTTAGGAGCTGAGGGTTCAAAATGAATATATATTCAATAAATTAAAGCTATTATTACATCAATTACTCATATTATATACATTAAAGCATAAAATAATTTAAAAACATATTTAAGACATAATTTAGTTTCTGTTAACCAAAGATCTGTTATTTTAATTATATGTTAACTAATTTCAGTTAATTTTTCATTTGATTATTGAAGTGAACATTAATTTTAATAATAAATTGAAAAAATAAAACATTTATTCATTGATTTTGTTTATTAACTTGTTTAGATCGCTTGTATTTTTACAAATCTTCTAAGCTTTTGATCATATCTTTTCTTTCAGTCGAATATTGTTCAATATTCGATCGATTCGTTTGGAAATTCTGAATCCAATCAATTAAAGAGATTTTGTTTTCAATTAATATGTGTTTAACGGCCGAAGACTTCTCGGGATTTACTACAAAGAGGTAAAAGACAATGAATCCGTCTAACGATGAATGCAAACAATCAGTTTTCATAATTTTCATTATTATCTTCAAATTATTGGCACAACTGATGTATCTCTTCATAACTATTTGATGATTTCGGTCGAACAGTATTTCTGACATCAATTTAATTGATTTCCTTCGGATGTAATAGTTGTCGGTTTCCAACAGTGTATTGAGTTTTGCAAAAAAGATGTCGTAATCTGATTGGAGGACAACTTTGGCCAAAGTCTTGTTAATAGCAAAGAGTTGATGAAAAGTTGAGAAAACATCAGAACAAACGATAAATGAATCAGTTCTGACGTAATCAAAGAGTTTGAAATACAATTTTTGTTGATTTTCGTCTAATCTTTTGAATATAATTTCGGTTAAACTTTCAAATCGTAAAATCTCTCTAATTATTTGACCGCAAATACTAACAAACATTTCGTTTTCATAGAATTGCATTAATAAGTCCATAATTTGTGGATTTGAATGAATGTATTGGACGGATGGCATTCGAGTTCCGATTTTTTCTCCGATTACGTAACCATTGATGAGTGCAATGTCTTTTCGGCCATCGAATGGAATAATTGGTAGATATTTGATAAAAATAAGCAATAGATCTGATTTGTAGAGTTCGTAAACTAATTGACCCCTAATTGTATCGGATTCTGGTTCTGAAGTAACGCTTCCGTAAATCAGTTCTTTGAGTGCTTTTAATAATTTGCAAATATTTTTCTGTCGATCGAAACCAACGAAACGAGAAGTGAATTCTTGTAATAAAGTTTGACTTTTTTCCAAACCAAGTAATTCTGTTTTCAATGACATTATTATTTCAGTAATACTTTTCGGGTCTTTACCGAACGGCAGGAATAGTCGCGTTAAAGACATCGATTAATTCGGTTTGAAATTTATTTTCAATTTATAAAACAAATATTTATTCAATAAATAATAATTTAGCTGTTATTTAATTATTTTGTATTTATTTAATTAATTCTCATCAGTCATGGCAACAATAAAAACAAATTAATCAAGTTTTAATATTTCATTTAATTTATTTCCGATTAATAGTTAATATTTATATTATTTTTAAAACATTTGAAATATTTGATTGCAATCAATAAATAAAATGTAAAAATTTGATTAAAAAATAAATTAATTAAAAATATATTTCAAACAATTGATTGAAGATTTGGCAAAATTGCAGAAATATTTGAAATAGAAGAGAAATCAAATTTATCTTACTTAAGAATTTTGTTACTGCAAAAACTTAAACATGTTTTTAATTAATTTTATATAGATTATATTTAAAATAATAATTTTTAAAACTATACATATTTTAGAAAATAAAATACAAATTTTCTCAGCAAAGCATTTTTAATTTTATTTCTAAAAATTAAAATATAAATTTAATATTAAAATTTCGATAACAAATGTTTAATTCAATGCTTACTGTATATAAAATTTATAAATTATTTATTATTTTATTATAAAAAGTTATTAAATAAGTATTGCAATTAAAAGATTATTTTTAATTATTTTATTTAAATTTTCTGTTATTCTAAACAAAATCAAACTTTTTTTTAACACTTTTATATAAATCTATTTTAGTTTAATTATAATGTTATGAAACGATTTTGAGAGTAGAGTATAAATTATATTGGATTAATTCAGAAATAATTTCTCGAAATGCATATATTTTTTGTCTAAAATAATAGATTCCTAATTAAGTAAATAAGCAAGTTTTAATCTAAAACTAAACTTGCTACTATTGTATTAATATATCAATTTGGTTTTCAAATGTGTGGCATTAAGTGTTTAAATTCATTTAAATATAAACACATTCGTTTAGCGAATATTTGTTTTTTAAAATAAAAATATGTAATTAATCGATAATTTATTATAAAACTTATAATTAGATTTGTTTTAAAATATAAATTAAATAAAAAGATTAGAAATATTAGAAAAAGTTAGTCTTTATTATAAACGAACAGACATTAGAGACCCGACAGACCACTAATGCAACTGAAATGGTAATGGAATGTCGCACTAGTGGTTGCACTGGTATTCAGTCAACTTCCGATCGGTAGTAAAGTTGAGTTTTGAGACGGAGCCCACCGCTGCCCACCTCCGCCCCCGTCTGCACTGGAATCG
>JAQFXP010004791.1:0-10135 GCA_034693685.1 Belba bartosi
TAATTTATTGACATTTTTCTATACCATCTGATGTCTATGAAAAAACGATGAGAAAAAACGATGAGGTAATGGCCTTACTTATTACTAATAACTTATTAGTTTTGAATTAAGCACAATAATTAAATTATAAATATTTTGTTTATTATTATGGTAACTTATTAGTTTATTAAGATAAATTGTAATTTAATAAATTTAGTTTAATGAACGTTTAGTTTAATGAAGTAAAAATAATATGATATACCTTAAATGAATTTGAAAAATGTAAAACAGAGTTAAAATAAACAATTGGCATAAAAGTGCATTTAGCTTGATAGAGACAATATAGTGAAATGATAAAATGGAAATATTCATTTTTTAAAATTAAACTTTTATTTCCAACCAAGTTAAACGGGTAGACGAATATTATATTCCTGGTCGTCCGGGATTTGACGGAGAAAAGGTATCAATAATTTTCATTTAATTAATTTGTTTATTTGATTTATTTATTTAATAAATTAATAATATTGAGAAAACCGAGCAAATTACTTAAATATTTATATTGTATTTGGGTTTAAAGTAAATTTTATTATATTAACTAAAATAATAAACTTTTAACTAAGCTATAAGTACAAGCATAATATAAACCAGGGTTTCAGATGGTCCACCAGAGAGATCAGGAATGTAATTTGGGGGGGGGGGGGATATGTATAAAACCTAGGGATAAGGAGATTTTTTAATGTTAAAAATCTATGATGCAATTTATCTAAATTTACCTGGATTTAAAGTAAATTTAGTTAATTTAAATAACTGGATTTAGCACCAATTTAGGAATTTTTTTTATTTTGATCAAAAATTGCTAGCAACCATCGGCAGCCGACAAATAGTCGGGGGGTTACCTTTCGTAAACCAAATGCTAGGGGAAATAAAGGCAAATTTTTAAAACCAGGGGGCTTTTGTCTTAATCTCCCCATCTAAAACCCTGGTATAAAATATTCTAAAGCTTTATATTTAGTAATAGTTTAGTATATTGTAGGTTTAATTTAATAAGATAACAATTAAAATAACATAATTTAAGACAATGGTTTTTTAAAATTATAAATAAGTAAATTATGCAAATAATAATGAAAATAATTTGATAAAATATTATGTAAATAACAAAATTAAGTGTTTAGTTTTAGAATTAAATTAAATAATTAAAACAATATTTAAATTTGATGTCATTTCAAATTTTCAAATGTAATATAAGTATTGTAACAAAAATACATATCTGTATTGTTTACTTTAGGGCGAAAAAGGAGCCAAAGGACTGATTGGTTTAGACGGCAGCCCTGGACTAACTGTAAGATTAAATTAATTTTATATAAATTTGTTTAAATGAACGTTTTTTTAGGGATTGAGAGGAATCCCTGGTCCTTATGGACAAAAAGGAGACATGGGAGATGACGGACCAAGGGTAATTTTTGTTTTGATATTTTTATTTTATTTTGACGTTAATTAAATTTTAGGGAAAACGTGGAAAACCCGGCTCTTTGGGAGCTTCTGGTGATAAAGGACAGAAAGGAGAACCGGGATATGATGGAGAAGACGGAAGACACGGAAATAAAGTTTGTAATTGTAGCAGTATATGAAGGATAGGAGGGGGGTTGGCTATATAATAATAATATTATTTATATGCATATTATAGTTTATGATTGGCAAAATACTAGTTATTATAAAGACTATAATTATTATAACTTTTAATATTATAGCTGTAAAACTGTAACAAAGCTTTGGATTTTAATAACCTATTCAATATCATTGCATTTACTTAAAATTTAAACATAATTTGGTTTTATTTATAAACTAATAATTATGACATTTATTATTAATTGAGTTAAAATCATTTTTGCGATTATCAGAGCAGTTCTGAAAGCTATATATATCCAGAGATTGAGAAGGGGTCGATCTAGGAGGGGAATAAGGGGAAGAATTAAAAAAACGCTCAAATATTCTATATAATGCAATTTAAATTCTTTTAACTTGGCTTAAACCAAATTTAGTAAATTTTAACTAGATTTAGCATTAATTTATAGGATTTTTTTTTAATTTTGGCTATAAAACTAAAAAAATAGGGGGAGGGGGAACTTTTTCGCGGATCAAATGCTAGAGGGAATAAATTTAAAATTTTAAAATTAGGGGATTTTTAGCTGATTTCTCTTTTTTATTTCCTGATATTTTCCAAATCTAATTGAATTAATCATTTTTCAAAACAATACTTATTATTAATTTACTTAATATTAAATTTAATTCAGGGATTTCGTGGCGACGACGGACTTCCTGGCAGACCAGGGCCTCAGGGCCCACAAGGCCAAAAGGGTGAGCTCATACCCATTGGAGAGCCATTGATGGGCGCACCTGGTTTACAGGGATATCCTGGAGATGTCGGTCCTCCCGGAAAATTTGGTCAGTCAGGAAGACCTGGTCCGGGTGGTTATCAAGGACTGACTGGAGAATCAGGTCCTCCGGGAGTTTCAGGAGAACCCGGACCCCAAGGCTTTTCTTTTAAAGGAGATCCCGGAGACGACGGTTTGGAATAGTGTTTTGGAAAATATTTAAGTTTTTAAATAATTAATTAATTTAAGGATTTCCTGGAATTCCTGGATACCGAGGAAGGCCAGGAACACCCGGTTATCAGGTTAATTATTGTTGTTATTAAAAAATAAAAACAAAAACAAATAAAACATTTTAGGGCTCTTTTGGAGAACCGGGAGAACAAGGAATAAATGTAGTCGGCTCTTCAGGAGAAAGCGGGCGATCAGGTCTGGACGGAATACCTGGTTTACCCGGTTTTCGCGGAGACGTTGGTTTCTCAGGTATGCGACTGCAACTGCAAACGATTATATACTTTATTAATGAATTAAATTATATAACAGGAGATAAAGGCTTTCCTGGACAGGGAGTTCCAAAACAAGGCAAACAGGGAGAGTCTGGTTTACAGGGATATCCCGGAGAATCGGGTTTGGATTTTAAATATTTTTAAATTAGAAAATATATAATAAATAATATTAAAATTTTAGGACTTCCTGGATATGACGGAAGTGATGGTTTACCTGGTATACCTGGCTATAAAGGTGATGCCTGTCCACACTGTCCACCCGGAATTCCAGGAATTAAAGGTGGTCGAGGAGATGACGGCAGGCCTGGTATGTGCTCTTTTGGATTGCTTTATATTATATTAAGTTTAAAATTTTTAACAAAGGAATGACCGGAAGACTTGGGTTTGTTGGAGAGATAGGAAGTATGGGTCGAAAGGGAGAGCGAGGATTGCCCGGACTTAATGGCCTAAAAGGATTTCCTGTATTAATCAAAATATTTCAATTATTTTTATTACTTATTTATAATTATTTTTTCAAAAATTGTCATAAAATAGGGACTACACGGCTCTAATGGAGAACAGGGTTTGATATTAACTTAGATTTACTTAATATTAAGTTTTCTCTAATATCTGTTCAAACATTAGGTCGATTTGGAAGAAAGGGAGAGTCGGGAGAGCTTATATATCCTCCAATACCTCCCGGAACAGGCTCTAAAGGAGAGCAAGGCGATTCGGGTTATCAAGGCCAATCTGGCCAGCCAGGGCTTGAAGGTTAATTGAATTATTATTTCTCAAATTTTGATTGATTTTTTTAAACTGAAAAATAAAGTTTTTTAAAAAATTAAAATCCAGGCTTGTCCGGTTTTCCTGGACTCGATGGAATTCCAGGTCTTAAAGGAGAACAGGTATTCGTTTTTATTTTTATGATTGTTATTCAATACTCTATTACTCTATAGGGAGACTATGGAGACATAGGACCGCACGGACTGACGGGACTGCAGGGTTAGAGTTATACTGAAATTATTTTACTTTTGATTATTAGACATCATTTGCTCCTTTTAGGTCTTCCAGGGCTTCCGGGTTTAAAAGGGGAATTAGGCGATGCAATTAATGCCTTGCCTGGAATTCCCGGCCAAATTGGATTCAGAGGGCCACAGGGGGACCCAGGCTATGATGGAATGCAAGGTTTCTATTTTGATTGCAGTTGAAATTAGAATTAGAATAAAAATAAAAATTTATATTAATTTTAAGGACAACCGGGGGATCCGATAGCTTTGGATTTGCTGATCAACATATATCGGGGACCGAAAGGGTATCCAGGCATCAAAGGTCAAGCAGGAGATGAAGGACCCGCGGGTTTGGCTTTATATATATGATTATATTTAATTAATATATAAATACATAAATATTTGTTTACACAATAGCCCCACAGGGTCTGCCCGGAAAGGACGGTATACCCGGCTATATAGGCCAGAAGGGAGAACCCGGTAGACATGGATTTTCAAGCACAGGAGAACCAGGTCTTAAAGGCTATCCAGGAAGCACGGGTGACCCGGGCACTAGAGGTTCTCCTGGAGGTCTAGGAAGAAGAGGTGACGATGGATTGCCGGGTTATCCAGGGCTTAAGGTTTGACTTTTTACAAATAATTCAATAATAACTTCAAATAAACTAATTTGTATTTAAAGGGAGAAATAGGCGATCCGGGCTATGACGGATACAGTGGCCCTCCCGGGCGGCCAGGGGTATCGGGATCTAAAGGACAATCGGGTGATTTTGGTTCTTCTGGTTTATCAGGAGTACCCGGAGAACCGGGATTTCCAGGCCTTCCGGGAATCAAAGGTTTACTTAAGATTTTATTATTGCGTCAAATATATTAATTTAATTAATTAATGCAAATAATGTCACAAAAACCGTTTTTATTTAAATTAAACTTGAATAAATTTAGGCGCACCCGGATATTCGGGAATGGATGGCGCAAAAGGAGACAAAGGAATTGAAGGAGAAGCCGGCGAAGGGACCAGAGGTAGACCAGGCAGGCCAGGACTTGATGGTTTGACAGGTTTGGCAATTATTACACTTCTATAAATCGTATTTAAATGACGATTTTTATTATAAGTTTTAGTGCAATGTAATCATACTGACCAAGTTAATGTCCATAGATTGTGTTAAAATAAAAGTTTTTGCCAAAATTTCAATTAAATATCATAGTATGGCTTAAGTGGCAAATTATAATTACTGAATACAATAATGATTATCTCATATATGAGATATATTGAAATATAAAATTGTCGCCAATTCTACCTGACTCGGTTTTAGTTAATTTAATTAAAAGTTAAGTTAGACTAATTTATCAATATATATATGATAAAACTACCGTATTCTTTCTCATAAAGTTGCATGCAATAATATCTGAATTTAACAGAATGGGTGCAACTACTGTATATTCGAATAGAGTTGCTTCTGTTTTTCAGACATAAGCTAAACTTTTATTTAATTTATAAAAAACTATAAAAAGTTTTAAAATATTTTAGGTTCAGTCTTTTTCTGTTTGTTTAAATCAATTTATTTTCTGTTTTTACAAAAACAAAAGCGATTTTAAAATAATGTCTTGCAATCAGAGCATCAAATTCATGGCAAAATCTCCCTGATTTTGAAAATTTGGATTTATCCCCCCCTAGCATTTGGTCCGAGAAAAGGTACCCCTCTCAACGTTTTGCCGGCCGCCTTCGGCGGACGCAAATTTTTTGGGTTTTTTGCCCAAAATTAGGAAATTTGTTCTAAATTGGTGCTAAATCCGGGTTAAATCCAGTTAATTTAACTAAATTTAGTTTAAATTCAGTTTAAATTTAGTTTTAATCTAGTTAAATTAGGCAAAATTTCATCATAAATATATAGGTTTTTGGAAAAATCCCATCCCTGATCCCCCCCCTAGGTTTTTGGCCAAAATTTTGAGAAAAATCCCTTCCCTGATTCCCCTCCCCTGGATCGGTTGATTTAATAAATGATTTAACCGAAGTTTTGATATTAGAGTCTCAATTCGACATAAGATATACTCTAAGAGCCAATGAGCGCAAGCGATTCAAATAATAATTAATTTCTATTTTATAATTTGATGCAACTATATATGGATTTTATAGAAGGGGTGCAACTCTATTCGAATAGAGTTGCGATATATTATCAACAAGCTAAGTTATGTTAAATTCAGATATAGTATTATTGCATGCAACTTTATGAGAGAGGATACGGTAATTATATTTAATTAATTTGTGCCACTTAGTATAGTTTGAATTTACCTCGCTTTTTAAGAACATGTTCTAAACTGTGAGGGATTACAGTAATCATTTATTACTAATATAGTATTGAACTTTTGCTAAATTATTATCAAACGAATTGTTGCAGTTTTACCACAAATAGTTCTGGAGTTGAGAGAGATGTTGAAGAGCTTGAAAATCATTTTATGTAAAAACATGTGATTTTGCTATAAATTTTTAAAACTTTTTACAGTTTAAAAAATATGACAAAACTGGACTAAAAATAGTATTGAATTATTGTATAGATGGCTATAAAATTGAAGGATAAAAACGGAATTTTGATAAAAATGAACTTGATAAAAATGGACTTGATAAAAATAAACTTAGTTTAACATTAGGTCAATATGAAATAGTTTATGGTTTTTTAAATTGAAGGATAGAATCGGAATATTGACAGAAATAGACACGGACAGAATCGGAAGTACAGTGTACTATTATTATTTTAAGCTATTAATTATAAAAATATTTTTCTCTTCAACAACCAAGAATGTTTAACTTGTATGAGTAACAACTATTAAATTTTTAAATTTGTAGTACTGGCCAAAATTGTTTTAGGTCAAAATTTTGAATAATTAAAATACACTTATCTAATTATTTTTTAATATTATACCTGTAGTAATAAATTGTATTGATTACATTTTTTTATAACTATGCTAGTTTTTCTCGAGAAGTTTTTACCATACCACAAAGTAACCAGGTAAAATTTTAAAAATCAAAATATACAAAATGTCCGTCTCATAATTCCATAGTATTAAAATAATTTGAGTTAATATAATCAAGCTAATTTTAAATAAATTAACCAAAAACAAGTCAGTTAGAATTGTATATTTATTCAATAACAATTTACATAAAAATTATTATTTTTAACTATAAACAAAATTGCGCTAGGCTATATTTTATTCTTAAATTTCAAACTTAATTTATAGACAAACTACATGATATATTTTAATGATTTTTTTCACTAATACACACACACACACACACACAAACATACATATTAAAGCAAAATAAATAATTTTATAAACAATTTATAAAAACATTTTCTAGTGACGGAAAATGATGTTTAAAAAATATAAACATAATTTTCATAGTTATGTAAAAACCCCAAAGTCAATGTAGAGATTATTTAGGACAGTTTAATAAAACGAAACTTTTAAATTTTCTTTGGTACAAGAGAATTATTTTAATAATAGAGAATAATGGCTATTTAAAATTGTGCTTGATGAGCCAGTTTATTCTAATATTTTGACAATAATGCATCAATACAATGAATATATTATCAATATAATTATTATACTTGTAACTATCATATATGTTATATGGTGTATGAACTGTAAGGAATTGTAAAATATATATATTATATTTTGTAATGTAAATATCTGTTTAATAATATTTAGAATAGTATAAAGTATATTCCAGATCTTTTTCATATTTAACCAAAATATCATATGGTTTTATCATGATTAAAATATTTTGTTATATACTTCCATACTCATTAAACAAGATTTTTCTTTTATACTGCTACATTTATTAACTAAAAACTTCAGAAGCATCTGAAATCTGCATGCCACATTTTTATAATTTTATAAAATTGCCACTTTGGCAGACATTAATTGTAATTTTAATTTTTATAAAATTTTTTAAATTAAAATAGGTTTGAGAGGCAATAGAGGAGTACCCGGAGAGGCCGGTCTACCAGGACTTTATGGATTAAAAGTAAATGATTTGATAACTTAAATAATTAGACTATTATTGTATAGTTTAATAAAATGTTTGCAAGATTTTAAAATGAAAACTTTTTTGAATAATTTTTTATTTTGATTAAAATCAATAACAAGGGAGAAAAGGGAAACGAAGGATTGCATGGTATTACTGGTGTGCCCGGTAAACAAGGGGAAAGTGGACAATCTGGAAGGCCAGGGCGAGAAGGGCCACCAGGGCTGCCGGGTATTTGATATATACAGTATATAAAGCGATCTAAACATTAGCTAAAATTAATTAAAATAAAAAATTAGGTCTAAAGGGAGACAGAAGTGATCCAGAATTGGAAGGCGTGAGAGGATATGCTGGCCCACCCGGACGGCCCGGAATACCTGGATTTAAAGGTATTATTTAATATTTTAAAAACGCAATTACTTATAGATTTATAATAGGCATTAAAGGAGATGATGGTCATCCTGGTTGGACGGGGAGGGATGGCGCGCCTGGGCCTAAGGGCCCACCCGGTGAGCCTGGATATAGAGGTCTGCCTGGCCTTAAAGGCACGCCTAGTGCGAGAGGCATTAAAGGAAAGCGCGGAGAACCTGGGTTTAGAGGTTAGGATTAAATTTATTGTTTTAGATATTGTTTAATATTTTTAAATAATTTAAACGCATAGGACTGGACGGTTATGAAGGTCTGCCCGGACTGATAGGATTGCCTGGAATTAAAGGTAAGTCAGATTTATTTGCAAGTGATGTGTAAACTAATAGCTATAAACTGCGCCCAAGGATCCAGAGGTGAAGTCGGAAGAGCATTATTAGCTGCGCCTGGAATTGACGGAGAAAAAGGACGACAGGGTAACCCTGGTCTCCCTGGCCTTCCAGGCTTGAAAGGTCTGGTTGGAGCTATAGGGTTACCAGGTATCTCTGGTTTTGGTGGAGATTCGGGATTTGGTGGTTTACCCGGTATGCCGGGATTACCAGGACTTCCCGGGACTAGAGGCGAAAACGGATTGACGGGTTTACCCGGTATTACATAATTTAATTTATTGGTAATTAATTCAAATAAATCTAATTTTAAACCAATATTAGGATTGTTTGGAATGAAAGGAGACCCGGGATATGTAGGTCTTCCTGGTCTGGTTGGAATCAAAGGAGACCCGGGTTTTCACGGAAAGCCAGGATTTATTGGCGCCAAAGGGGAGAGAGGAATGCCGGGTGCGCTCAATTCAATAACAATTTAAATAACATTTTTTAAAAATATTTGTTTATACTTAAGGTCTGCCGGCATGGGAGGGGAGTAGAGGCGATGCAGGAGACCCTGGATTGCCAGGACTTCCCGGAATTAATGGACTAAAAGGAGACAGCGGTTTGCCCGGCCTGCCTGGGTTTAAGGGACAGTCGGGTGAAAGAGGGTTTCCCGGAAAGGCTGGACTGCCAGGGATTCAGGGACCTAAAGGGCCTCTCGTAAGTCCATTCTATTGTCAAACTATTATTTAAATTAATTATTAAATTTTGCATTTATAGGGAAGGAGAGGCCGTCCAGGACCAGCCGGTCGACCATTCAATCATTCGCGTAAACAAGTTTTAAATTTAAAAATTTACGACTTTTTACGAAATTTTAATTAATTTTATTTTATTTCAAAGTTACCATCACTGGAGAACCCGGAAGACCAGGACTTTCAGGAAAGCCAGGAAGATATGGACAAAAGGGATTGCCGGGTGAACCAGGTTTTAATGGAGTTCCTGGTTTACCTGGATATCCAGGTTATTCACTTCCCGGTCCACCAGGAGATCGAGGAGACACTGGATTTGAAGGACTGCCCGGTTAGTCATCGATTTGAAAAACTATTTTTATTTAATTAAAAAAAATTATTTAAATAAATTTGAATTTAAAGGACTCGATGGCCTTCAAGGCTTGAAAGGTTTAGCAGGACTGCCAGGATTTCCAGGACTTAAAGGAATTATGGGTCAACCGGGACTTACTGGTCCCGACCCATTGCCTGGTATTCCTGGAGAACCTGGATATCAGGTATTTATTTAAATAATTGTCTAAAATTTTAATCAACTCAATTAAAATTAAATTTGAGGGTTTGGATGGTTTACCCGGACTGGTTGGACTCAAAGGAGATATTGGTGATTCGGGGTTGCCTGGTTACCCAGGATCTAAAGGAGAAAGAGGTGGCGAAGGCATTCCGGGCCTGCCCGGTATCGATGGAATGATCGGATTGCCCGGTATTTGAATATTATTAAATTAAATTAAATTAAATTAAATTAAATTAAATTAAAT
>JAQFXP010004792.1:0-10134 GCA_034693685.1 Belba bartosi
TAAATGTTAAATTAATAAAATAAATCTTTAGATTATCCCATATTTTTTTTAAATTATTAAATAAATTGTAAAACATTTTTGATTCCTTTGATTTACAAATATTTTAATCGGATTTAATTTATAAAACGTGTTATTTGAATCGAACACTTGAACATAAGAAATAGAATCATTTAAATCAGAATATAAACCAACCTCTGTTAATTTGAAATAATTGTACTAAGTTTAATTATGTCTTAGAATATTTGATAAAAATTTATGTCCACATATGTTAAATATATATTCTTATTATTGTTTGAATATTTTGTTATTATTTTCAGTTCTTTGGAAAGAATTATATTTTCCAGATATTTATTAATAATGTTTTATAATTCAATATGTTTTTTGGAAAACAGACCGAAATCGCCGGTATTTTAATGTATTTTATTCTTAAAATGTCTTGTCGACACAATGTCCAACTGCTCAGATATTCAGATGTTAAAAGTGATGTTTGATTTAAAAGAGCAGAAATACAAAAAAAAACATATTGAAATTGATTTATAAAAATTTTTACCGGCTATAAAATAAACTATTGCTTAATTAATATTTAATATAATTTATTCAGTTATTTATAGCTATTAAAACGGACATTCCAATCAATACTCAACAAACCACTCAATTCAGATAAAAAAATAACATAAAATAAATTTCCGGTTTATGTTTTATCAATATGTCGGGTAATTGAATTTGTGTTACATTTATGAATAAAAATTTAAATAAACAAGATTTTGTAAATATTTTGCAAATTATAAACAAACTTTTAGATCTAAGCAGAATAAGTATAGATATTTATTTCCCCTTTGTACAATAAACTAATGTACTAGCTAGGTGAACTTTTACTACTGTATACGTAGTTAAGATGTTTATCCATAAAATTCATGTCAATATTTTACAAATAAACAAATTCCTTAATGTTAATCCATTTCAATTATTGTCTGAAACATTATATATTTAATGTAATAAAATACGTAGTTAATTTCGGTTTCTATCTTATTTTAATTATGCAACAAAATTATATTAAAATTCCCTTAATAGCACAATGCATGCGAATAAACATTAATTAATCAGATGACCAAGACGAAAACTTTAAATCAATAAATCCCAATAGGGACTATTGCTGTTATTTGTGTAATATTTACGGCGTTTAATACTATATTTTCCTGATGATTTGATTTTATATTTTAGTAAAACATTTTCTTAAATTATTTTCAATAATTATAAATTATAATAATGTTCAATGTCTTGTTATCTTTTACAATTTTTAGTAAAATATTACTTTGCTTTATATATAATATTGAATTATTACATATCTAAAAAATTTTGGATTTATATTATTTTGTAATTTGTTCAATGATTTAAAATAATTTTATAATTATTTACTGTTTATTAGTTTTATTTTAATAATCATTTTGGGTCATACCTGAGAATAATTTGAAATGCTCTTTAAAGAGATTTTAATACTTCAAATACGGTTTTTGCATATTTATTTATAGCTATAGTTTTAGGTAAACAGACTTGAATTACATCTATCTTTCTGTACTTCAAGTGTTCAATACAAATGTTAACAACAATTCGGCCGCTCATATACTGTAACATTAATAAATGTGATTTGAGTTCACAAACCATTAATTAAATTTATAAAATATTGTATAATTATATGTTTGTTATTTTTCTTTAGTTATAAAATTTTTTTATTTAGTTTATAAATAGCAATACCATTTTAAAAATATATTTATGCGATCGAATAAATATATTTGCTTGTATACTCTTTAACTATTAACTTTAGATAAAAACTTATATAGAGAATAAAATTAAACTTATTTTTATATAACTTTACATTAAATAATCCGGTATTTGCAAAACAATTTTTATTGTTACAATATTAAAATTAATTAAATTGAAATAAATTTTGATTTATATATAAATTATAATTGCTCTAATTTGTTATTATTGTCAAAATTGTACGTGTTAACGATCACAAATAAAAAACTTATTATGTAAAGTATTAATTTTAAACTTTTAAATATAAATATATAAGAAAAATCTTTAATTTTTTTTAAAGCATATTTATGTTTCTAATAGGCTTTTAGAGCTTCTATGTTTATAAATGTGCCGTTTGTATGTGTGAAATTAACTGTATTTGAGCAATACATAAAGATAATTTACTTGTACGTTTTAAAAATAACTGAAAATCTAATATTAAAAAAAATACAATGTCTTATTAGACATAATAAATCCTGTTAATAATTTTAAAATTTAAATTGATTAAAGTTACGGTTGTCCATAAAAATTAATTATGGACAAGCTAATTAAATGGCATTTGTTTACATTTGTATTACAGTTTGTTTATCATAAAATTTTTTAGATTGTTGTTAATTTTGAATACATAAGAACTAGAAACTTTTTATAATTAGAATCTAAACATCAAAATAAATTTTAAAATTTATTTCACGTATTTGCCGTAGGCACATTGCTAAAACTTATCTTAACTAAAACTTGTTTTTCTAATAAAATATATTTTTACTGATGTGTCGTTAGGATCGTTTTATGTAAAAGTGCATTTATTTATTTGCCATTTTATGTTGTAGTTTGTTTAATTTTTGTAAACAGTTAATTAAAATTAAATATAATATACTCAATTTAAAACAATTAAAAACTATCTAATTTAGTTTTATTTAATTAAACCCAATTTCTTTATCATTGTTTCATCATTATATACTGTATACTAAATAATTATTTTACAAATTCTACTGTCATTACTGTTACAGGCGCTTAATACAGTCGATTCCGCAAATACAGGTAAAGCCAATTTTATGCAAAACTAAATAATTAATTATAATAAAACTTACAGGTAGACTTTTATTTTTATATTTTTTAAAAATTAGTTCTATTATTATCTTTATCATTCTAAATTAAAATAATTGGGATTCTTGATTAAAATTGGTTAAATTAATTAAATTTTAATATTTTTTTTTAAAAAAATATTCTTATATAGTCTATCTATATAATCTCAACTTAATGGAACGGCAAATTGATGAACTACTAGGAATGGAAAGATCAAGAACTCCAAGTAAGTTATTTATTTACTATTTCTATTTATTTTAAAAATTGTAAAACTAATCCAAAACTATACATTTTAGCGGTTTCGGGAAGTGAGTCAGATGAAGAGCGAGACAATGAACAAAATAACGAATATGAACGAAATCGTATTGCTCAACAAATTGTGCACCAAATCATCAACCCTTCCTCTGATGAATCCGAAAACAGTGCTTACGACAGACTGATTATTGACACCGAATATTCACCAGTGTCATCTCCTGAATCACCGCAACAGACAAGTCGCGATCTTGTGCCTTTCGCTGTACAACCACCTACTGTCTTAGCCTGGGAAACACCACTGTGTTATTTCCCGATGCCAACCGTTCCGCCGATATCTGACCAGCAATTTTTCGAATTTGTAAGCCATTTGCCCCTACACACTCGTCCGACCATTCCTTTTCAATACCCGGAAAACCTTTACGAGCAAGACCAACAACCGCCGCTACCACTGGAATGGCATCCACTCAACTCGTCAGACGGGCCTGCCCTGCCTATCATCGCACATCCCATTATAGAGATTCTATCAAATTTACCCGGTTCATCGACCGCTCAACCGACAGGACCGCTCATGTCCGAACGGTGCCCAGAATCTCCACACGTCCCCACACTGGATTATGATTTGTACACTGAAACGGTGCCAGCACCAGATCCATCACCACACAGGCTCTCATCTTCGGAAACCGGTCAAGACACCATTATATACACAGAAAACATTCAAGAAGTCTTTGAAACGTCCCCAGACATTGTGACGTTACTCAACGAATCCTCTCCAACCCATACCTCACTTGGCAACATTCATCTGCCAAACGTCTCACTTGAGTCATCAGGTGAAGTGTTCACCGCCGGTGGCTCGGGAACTAACAACGCATCGAGGAAAAGGACTGCAAACACCGAGGATATAAGTTTTGCCAGAAAGCTTAGATTGGACAAGCAACTTAAAGTTATTTACGATTCGTTGTCATCGGACAGACAACCGTTATTACAACAGATATATGAATTACCATTCATTCACACTGACGATTTCGCAGGAAAAGCCAATATCGTTCGCCCGTGCTATTCAAAAGTGTTAAGTGATGAACTGACCAGAGAGATCTGGCGAGAACATACGACACTCTCTGAACTCTATGTCAACAGAACTATAAGGGAATCAAAGACCGACATGATTTTAACAGTTCCAGAACCCGAGCTGTCAGGCGATACTTCTTCAGACAAAGGCAATCACCCTATCTATCGTATACTATCACATACTATGAAAGACAACGAACTCGACTGGTTATTAATAAAATATATGTGCATGCATTCGAAGCAAGCGATCCCGTCCGACCGAAATGCCCTCGAGTTCGAGGACAGAGAGGAGATCTCGTGGCAGCCCGCCAGTAACATCGATCCAGAGTTACCAATTCTTAAGAAGTATCTTAAATCGAAAGGAAATGAAGCTGACTTCAAAAAGTATCTGCGTAAATACGGCCAAGGCGCCAGGCACACCAAAGGTCGAAAAGTATATGAGTCTGTAATGCCAAACCTCGGTAAAAATTTACAGAGTGGATATGGCCCGACTTGTGCTCATTTAAACGAAAAGCTGAGCAATTGGGATGGAGATGGTTTTGATTCCAAATCCGGAGAATTTGACAGGTTATTTCTCCTTAAAGAAAATTTCTTTTTATAAGTATTTTAGTTCAAATATTGAATTTAATACATTTTTAGTTTAAGAGATACAGTTGTGTTTTTCAATGGATTCGCCAAAGAATGCAACAGAATAAACAATGACGACTCAATCAGAATATTCCCAAACATTGTCGGAAAATTGGCCCATGTCACCAGAGTTTATTCAAAACTCAATCATTTGTTGAAAACAAATGATCTGTCAATGTTTGTGTCTCCAGTTACTGCGTGTCAGAAAATTAGACACATGTTCTATTCCAAATCCGGCCAAAAAGTCAAAATTGTTGTAGCTCTACTATTCCACTTTAATAGCAGAATCTCCTCAGTATTGCCAAATAAACATTGTTCTGTTGGGATATTTGAAAAGACCGCAAAAACGGGTTTCAATTGTAGGTTTATATATTTTTAAATTAATCAAAAATTTACAGGCAAAACAATAAATTTGTTTTCTATTTGCCTAGATTATTATTTTGAACCCACAATGCAGGACTATACGTACTGGCGAATATCAAAAACTATGTCCGACATTATTTCCAACATGCGGTCAGCAACGCTTAGACAGCAAGATGTGTTTCGAGCTTTTGAAACTCAAACTTTGGAGCGAAATTGCTATATTCGATGTATAAGATATATTAGTTTGCTGAACGACGGGTTCTATTTTAAAACAATTCAGAACTTTGTTTTGGACCAAGAGCTTAGAACTAAGTGGGAAAAGTTTGTAGCTGATATGGAGTCGAAATCGAAACGGAAGCGAATTGATTTAAAAGTATGATGTAATTATTTTATATTAATCCATTTAATTTTAGTAAAATTTTGTTATTAATAATTATTTTTATTCTTATTTTATTTATTTCTTTACTCAGGAATATTGATTGGCTTTATTCTGGAATTGAATGGTTGCTAAAATGCGTATTCGTATGAAACGGTAAACGTATAGATTATTAATCCAAAAATAATCAGCGCTTCAGCCGATGCTTTAATACAAACTTAACTCTGAATTAATATCTATCAGATTTTGTGTCACATAAATTATTTGTAATATACACACTGCTTAAACATTACAAATATCTGAACATGCATATTTCCTTATAAAAACAATGTTTTGTTTTACAACGTTAATCTAAATTTATTTTTAAAAGCGTATTCATGTATTTTTTTTATTACACGTTGTACTAGGTGTAAGAAATATGTTATATAGAATAGTAATTAACTTTGTTAATTTATAAAATTGATTACTATTTTCAAATTTTATTTTAAAACTCTAACAATGAAAATCGCTATATGTTGCAAATTTTGAAATATTTGTTAATTAAATTTACTATTTAATCAACTTGCATAAAAACATTATACAAAATATTTTATAAGTTTTAAAACAATGCAGATTTACTGTTTTTGTTCGTTTAATAAATTGTTTTGTGTTAATAAACAATTTTATAAACTTTAAAATATATTGAGACTAAGATTTCTATACTTTTTATTTCTATTCATAAAACATATTTAATTTATTTTTATAAAATAATATTTTCAAACACATATTCGTAAACAATTTGTAAGATTACAGACAACGTCTGTATATACTAATACATACATCAGGTTTCATTATGTTTAATTAAATATATTCAAATAGTAAAATATAAAAATTTCTTTTACAAAGATTACATAGAAAATGAATATTTTTGTCTAAATCATTTTATAATATCTTTATATTCATCAAGATTATAAATTGTTCAAAATTTATTTTTACTATTAAAAAAAATTTAAATGAGATTTATAAATTAATAAATTATTATAAAAATTAAAAAAAACTAAAACATTGTTACACTTATTTTACTGTATGTTATTATTTGTTAAAATATACAAATTTAATTGTTAAATAAAACAAATTTATTTTACGAATTAATACGTTGTTTTATTTTGATCAAATAAAATTGTAAATATTTTAATTCATTTAATAAAATTACTTGTTTGCGATTAATTTCTATTATAAGTTTTATGTTCTGAATGTTTAATTTGTGACTATAGACTTAGTATTGAAAACATAAGTAATAATTAACTCTAAGAGTTTAGAGTAGGCCGCTATGTGTATTGAGTTATTGAAGCTATTCTGTTAGTGGCTGTAGTACTGTTTTCACTTGCACAGTACATATATTGCATTTTAATTAGAGGCCCAAACCGGTTCGTTTCAGTCGAACTTCTTTTTATAAATACATTGCTTGAATGTGTTTTATATTTATTAGTTCATTTTATTGAAAATTCGAGGTTATTTAATTTTTGTTTTAATAACTTGTTTAAAATATTAACTTATTTTGAATTTCAAAATTAATACAATCTTTATACGAAAAAAAATTATTATATATTTTATTAGCTCATTTTATTTATAAAATTTATCTTTTGTCTCAATTAACTTTACAAGAGTATTTTGACATATTTTATTTTAATTTACTATCCAGTAATAATTTAATATTAAAAACACACAAAATCTAAAATAACTTTTACTTTCAAAGTACATATCAAAAAAATTAAAATACAGATTTATATTAAAGTTTAAGTAGATAAAGAGGAAGAAAAAAATTTCAAACTTGTCTTTAATCAAATGCGTTTCATTTAATTTCATCGACCCACTTAATTATTTTATTGATCTCTCGTTTAGAAACATAGGAATTTTCTTCTTTTATGTTTAATATATTTTTGCTCATTTATTTTTAGCTTGTTATTTATTTAATTTGTAAGAATAAAATTTAAAATTATATTTTCTATTAATGTTTTATAAGTTAGGATCCAAAATTTGATAATAAAATGTTATTTATTCTGATTAGTTTTAACATGCTAACAATTTTTTTTTGGTATCTAATTTTATTTTTATTTTTATGTGTAGTTAATAAAAATTAAAATTTCTGCATTTTTGCTCTTTTAAGATTATTAATTAATTTTGAAAAAAAATAAATTTTTTTCTCATATCAATAAAAATCACTTAAGAACAATTACATTTACTGAGTTGATAATAAAATGTATAAAATATTATATTCATTTGACAAAAAAAAATTTTTAACATTTAAAATAACAGATTAATTAATGTATTTATTTTAATTAATTTTAATATATATATTCTTGGTCACTTAATTTTATATAAAATTAATAATTTAGTTTAATAACCATTTTTATTTATAACAAAATTGTTTAGCTAATTAAATAATTATTTTTGAGTCTAATATTGATTAGGTAACTTTTTGAATAGTGAGAAATTAATTAAAACTTAATAAATCTTAACGTTTAACTTAAAATATTTTTGAATATGTATTTTTATATGTATAAATACAAGTATTTAACCTTGCACAATAAGTATTTAAATATTTTAAAATTATTTGCCTGTTTTATTCTCAATGCACCTTAAAATGCAAAACTATATTTAAGAGTTTGTTTTTATTAGTTATTGTATTTCATTTTCTTAACTTGTAATTTTATTTATAAATTATCCAATTCTTTTAAATAATCAACTTTGAATAGATTAAGAATATTGGTAAAATAGTAATTATTGATTACTTAATAATTCTCGTATTTGTATTAATCAAAATTATAACAACTGTGTCTCGCCTCAGCCTTAAGTAAATTTGATCATTTCGATAGTTTAGTTGCTGTTTTACATTTTCTAATTTAATAGACGTTTGTTTACAATTAACTCTTTATTTAATAAAAAAAATTTCGGTTGATTTGTTTAAATTTATATTGACGTATTCCTTCAAACAGATTTTTAGCCTATTCTATACTCTCGTATTCATCGCTCAATTTCTGTAATTGATTTTTATTATCGATCAACCATTTTCGGGTTATTTAATCTATTTAATCGGTTAATCAGCTCTTCCTCGTTTTAAGTTTTCTCTTTCGACTATTGATTTGTCCAAACTTATTTTGAGTCCAACCGTTGTTATCATAATCCCAAGTTATGATTGGCCAAATCTGATGTTTACTTTAAGTATTTCGACAAACGCTTTTTTTGTTTTCAACCAGCTCTTTAACTCAACGAGTCCATAGGCGTGCCGCGATGAGAGCTCAATTTTGCCAAAAGTTTCGTTGGCTTTAATTTAAATTCAGACAGTAGTTATTTTAAAAAATATTTCTCCGTTCTCTAGAGCTTTTTGTTTTCTGTCCATCTTATCTATGGTAGCTCTCATTTTCTGTTTAGGGCTTTAATCCACGCCTTTGGTCTGTTTGTTTTTTTTTTGCTTCAGAATTGACCAATTTTGTCTTCAGTTCGATAAATTCTTTTAGTATCGTTTTAACGTCTGAATTAATTATAGTTTGATTGTTAATCAAACTTATATTGGTTTTCATCAACTGTTGTCTTTTCTGTAAATATTTTTAGTAGATTATTTATTAAATAGCAGTCTAAAACTGCTAAAAATTTCTTCTTTTATATGTCGATTTGATGAGTAGTCTATATTGATAATTCGCAGGTTTGAGATTTCTTCGCGACATTAAAATTAATGTATGCGACTTGCAGCTATTAAATAAAATTGCAATAGCGAGAAAATCTCAAACACTAGCTCAAATTTCTTTGTTAAGCGTTAGCCGGAAGCGAATATTGACGTAATTCGCTAAACCGTACTTAACAAAGAAACGATACAAAGAAACGTAGGGTTGCTCGTTTATCGGACGCGTTGTTAACAACGCCGTGCCGTGAACAAATTCCTACGCCGCAAATGGATCCGCCATTCTGGCCACCAAAATAAAGCATTCATTCCCGTTCCGGACTCGTCCTTCGTCTGACCGACTGTTCCGCATTAGCGTCGGACCCGGCGTCTCGTCTCGTCATGTCTCCGTCTCCGTCTCCGTCTCCGTCTCCGTCTCGGTCTCCGTCTCCGTCTCCGTCTCTGTTCTCATCTCCATTCCTGTCCTGTCCTGTCTTACGACCGCCAACCGATTAGTCCGTCATGTCCGTGTCCGTTCTCTCTTAATGCTTCCGGTACCACCCGTCCGTGGATATGTGTCCCTGTCGTCCCCTCTCAAGGTTCGTCCCGCGATCCAAACTCTGTAGCCACAGCGGTTGATGTTAGTGGTAAGGTGCGACCGAAAGCCACAGAGTCCGATCCAAAACCTGAAAAGAGATAAACACCGACAGGTCCGACCATTACTTACAAACGGTCGGCCGACACAATCCAAAGACTCACTCACCTGGGCGGCGTGCGCGGGCCACGGCCCGGCACCCGCTACCTCACGATTGACTTCTTAAAAATAAACTTAGACTTGACTTTATTTAAATGCTTTTTATTAAACCAAAACCAAAGAACAAATACAAAAGTAATACAAAGTATACGTTAAGACACAGGAGAGATGCGACTA
>JAQFXP010004793.1:0-10133 GCA_034693685.1 Belba bartosi
TTAACTATATACTTAACATAGGTCCCAAAATGGGGATATAATTATATGTGAAATTAAGCAGTTTGTGAAATTATACAATGTGATTTTAGAGAGGTGTTACTGTATACGGACATGCCGGTATATCGTATACAAGAAAAACATAAAATTTTTCACACATTATTTTAATATTAATTTTAAAATCATTTTACAATTAACATGAAATAATATACCGTAAAATTGAACTATAACGTTGGGCATAGATTAAAATAGACTAAATAAAGTAAAAAATTATTAATTTAAGTAAAATGTATTAAACTCTTTTAATAATTTAAATTAAAAAATATATTTTACGTAAATTCATTTAATTTTTAAAATTGTAGTTTAGAAATAGACAACAATAATGATAAATAGCATTTATATCAGTATTATTATATTATTATTAAAATTTTAAACTAAATAATAAATTACAACTATTCCAATATAATTAGTAAATTATTAATTATAAAACTTTAAAAAATATTAAACACTTGAAATATAATAATTTAAAATGCAAAATAATAACTACAATTTAAATTTTGGGTTAAAAAATTATGTGTTGAAACGTTAATTAAATACATTTAGAATTATTCAATTATTTGAATTACATTATATTTATTTAATGGTATTCACAAAAAAATCGTTTGTTTTGTAATATAATGAATATTTCATTGCATTTATAATAAATATTTAAATATTTTAACATTATTAATTTTAAAATGTTTCAATAAATATAAATAATATAAAAATTTGTGTTTACAAATTTTAAATTAAATTTAATATATAATATATATATTATTAAAAACACATTTAAATCAAATGATTGTTATTGTACAGTCATTTATTATGATATATGTGTTGTGCACAAAATAATGTATTTCTTATTGACGTGTTTTAAAAACAATTGTTATTGCAAAATAGTTTTGGAAATTTTTTAAAAGGTCATTATATTCTGACTATTATATGTCATAGCTTGACTAGTTTATGTTATGTTCTGACTAGTTTATTTTTTAGCCTGACTAGTTTATGTTATAGTATAACTAGTTTATTTTTTTATCATGCCCAAAATTCAGTTGTTTAAAACCAAAAATCATAACAATAATATTTTTGTTCGCTTTTGGTAAACATTACTGCTAAAAAAATAAAAATTTTCTCTTCGCTATTAATAAAAAATTTCAAATTTCCTGGTTATATAAAAGAAATTTTTACTGTCATTCCGTTGTAAATAAAAATGTCAATATTTTTTAGCTTTAAATATATAATACAATAAAGATATTAAAATTTTCTCGCTTTAAGTAAAAAACTTGAAATATTCTCGATTATATAATAAGATCACAAATATAAAAATAAAATTTTTTGATATAAATGAGCAGCCGCAGAGTAGGAGAAGAAAAGGAAAGACAAAACTGTATATTACATTTTTTCGAAAATGTATTAAATATTTTTAAACAATGATTATTTAAATTTAATATTATATTTTCATATATTAATATATAAAAATATTTTATTTAAAATTAAGCAATTATATTTTGTTAATTTATAATATTTAATTACAGTTTATTTATCTGAATTTTTAAAAAATTGACTGTACATTTTTGACTTTTTAAAAATTATTGTTGGTAAACTTTTAAAAAATAATAATATAATTTAAATAAAATATTAATTTAATAAATAATGCTAATGTTTACAAATGAAAATGTTTATATTTCATTTAATAAATTTGGATAATCAAATATTTTTAAAATAATTTGTAATAACAACTTTTATTATATTTATTTGTAGTTTTAAAAATATAATAAATTTAACATGTGTGTAATATAGTTAACCATATTTACATTTATTTAAAAATACAGTTTTAAATTTCAATTTAACAAAATTACTTTACAAATTTTTAAAATATAATTTAATTTTAAAACAAATTTTAAATTTTAAAATATATTAGTTGGTTATTTCATTTCATTTAAATATTTTTTAATGATGTAATATATTTGAATTATGTTAAAAATATATATTGTTTGAAAACAATGTCAATGTAAATTATTATACTGTACATTATTATATATTTATAATTTTATATTATAATAACAAATTGTCATTTGAATTTATATGAAATAATATGATTTAAAAATTAAACTAAAAAATTTATTTAATTATTAAAAAATTTTAAATATTAAAGATTTTGAATTAACTTTTTATATTTATATTTTTTTTAATTCGTTATATTTTTTAAGGTTGAAAATATGTAAAATAAAATTAAAAAAGTATTTCATTTTTTTCCAAAATAAAAATTATATAAAAATTTGTATATAATTTAACTATTATTTTATTTATTCCGCTTATAATAATTTTTAAAATTATATTTAAAAAACAATTTTTAAATACTTAAAATCAATTAAATTATTTTATTATTTATTATTATTTTTAAAAACATTTTTTATCAAACAAAATAGTTATTTTTAATTTGGTTAATGGTGACGTTTTCGGAAGTTTTTTATAAAAATAATTTTAATATAAATAAAATTAATAAAATTAATTTTTTAAAAACATCTAAAGTTTAAATAATTTTTATTTTTTTTAAATTACAACTTAATTGAAATATAAAAATTCTAAATACATAATTACTATTTTTTCAAAAATACATTTGAAATTTTTTTTTATTTATAAAAATTGTCATGATGTAAGTTAATTATCTATTTTATTAAATTAATATATTTTACAATGTATATCAATTATTTTATAAAATTACAAAATTTTAATTAACTTAAACTTGACTTTGTGTTTAGAAAGTTTAATAAACTCACATATATTTTACTTTAATAACATTTTACTTAACTTTACGTTTAATAACATACAAATTTGGGATTTATTTTACAATTAATATATTTTTAAATTAAAGTAGTTTGTGTAAATATTTTTAAATTAATTTATATTTTATATTATTACATTTAAAATTTATGACATATTCAAATATTTTATGCAGTATATTTTTAAAATTTTTTATTTACAACGGTTACAAAACTTGTTTTAATACAAGCGCATGTTGTGATTAATTTTGATTAAAATTTTACCCAAAAAATTAAAATTAATTTATTTGTTAATGGCTCGGTTATGTTAAATATTGAATAATTATTTTAAATTTTAAAAATAAAATAAATTTGATATTTGTTATGCTAGTTGACCATAATAACATTTGATTTTTATTTAAATAAACAATTAACTTATTTATTTAAAAATTACAGTTTTATATTTCAATAAAGCAAAATTATTTTGATAATTTTTAAAATACAAATTAGTTTTAAAACAAATCTAAAATTTTAAAATTTTATTTTTTGTTTATTTTATTTAATTTAAATATTTGTTTAAATACTGTATAAGTTATTTCAACATGTATTCTAACAAATCTATATAAATTGCAAATATTTTATTGTTATATTTAATTACTGATAAATAAGTTTTTTGGTTAAATAACCTATTACTCTGTTTAATATCTATTTATAATTTTATAATTATAATTAATTAAAAATAAATATTATTTAATACAATCAAAATACACAAATTATTTTAATTAAAAATATAATAATATTTTTAAATTAATCACTTGTGTAAATAAAGCATTTCAAGTACAAGTTAGTTATACTGTTTTTTCTAAGCGTGCGCCGTGTCAAAACATAAAATAAACAATGTTGTATGCATTATTTTTATTTTCCGTAATACTATAAGAAAAATGCTTACAAACTAAATATTTTACTATTCTGGTGCTGCTTGGCTAAAGCTAGTTTTTGCATTCCTACAAGTTATTATTTTTCCAAATTTCGTTTATGATTTCATTTTGGTTTAATAAATATAAGTGATAATACATTGCAAATAGTTTTTTACTAGTTTAATAAGGCATTAGCATTAATTCAATTTTATATGCATTTAATTCATTGCCGTTTTTCGCTTGACAGATAATTTTGTAATTTAGATTATATTTAATATTTATTAAAATAATTTGTTTTTCTGAACTGTATTTTGATATAATTTTATTGCTTAAACATAAAAAGTCAAACAACTTCATGTCAAACACGCGATATTTGTATAAAATATTTTATTTACAATAAATGTCAATGCTCACTTATTTCAGTATATGTTAAAACTTTGTGGTTATTTATAGTTATTCAACTGATCGGTGATTCTAATGTCTGGAAAGATATAACTAGTTTTAATTTAGTAAATCTCAGAGCTCACACGTTTTTAATTATTGTTTAGCACAGTGTTCTATTTAACCACCAATTTAATTTATATTGTTTTAATTATTTAAAATTAAATTTAATATTATTTTTTATAATTTTATTTATTAGCTAATTTTATAATAAGTTTCCATATATTGTACAAACAACATTAATGCTTAAATATTTAATTAAAATAATTTTAAAATTATTTTGACTATTACTTTAGTTGTCATTTGATTTCTATCTCAAATAATCATTTATAATACAATTTATACATTAAAACCAATAACAGACATATTATTTATAAAAACACACTTAATCATGAAAAAAATTAAAATAATTTGATAAATTCAAACTTTCAGTTAGAAATAAAACATTTTGAATATTCAAAATAAATTTTTATTAGTAATAACGTATAACATAAATATCGTACTCCTTTATGAAAACCAATATTAGTTATAAATAATTTTCGATATGTTAATATTTATATTATATTGTTTACTACAGTTTATTATATATTTAAAATTTATTATATGTCAAATTTTAATATATTAATTAAACAATTTCCTTAGTATCTTATTTCCACCAAAGAGAGTCTAGACTAAAGAAATGCAATTTTAAATCTCCAAAAATTGCGATAACTCGAAACGGTTTGAGTCCGAGTAAAATAAAATACAATTCGAACGAATAACTATCTAATACTAGCGCCCGGTTTGTTTTGCGGTCTATCCATTGATCGTTTATTGGTTTTGTAAGACAAATAGACCCTAAGTGAAATTTAAACGTAGGCATTTCCAACACATGTCCATATTAACGCAATTGTATTCTTTCAATCTTAAAATGTAGCGGCTCTACATTTAAAGATTCTATAATACCTAAGTTACTAATTTTATCTTTTCTATTAACTCCAGCCAATCTTCGGAGACATTTTATTTTGACCGATTGTAATCGCAAAATTTAAATATATTTTTTTATAATATTGTATCAAATGTCAATTAAATAAAGGATATTTATACATTTAATATTTTTATTTAATAATGTTCTGTTTATCAATTCAAATAGTTTTTATTATCTTTTCACATTAAAAAATAAAAAATTATATAGTAATTTTTTTTGTAGAAGTTTATAATGAAAAATTTAACATTTAATAATTTGCAATTAAAGATAAAAAAAGAAATAATATTATTAAACAAACAATTGTTAAATAAATTAATATTTATTGCAGAAACTGATTTCTAAGTTCAATATTTGGAATAGTATAGTTATTACATTTTAAATTTAATTTGTTTAAAACAATTAATAAATAGACTAATTTTTACATATAATTTATTTACGCTATATTACATTCTATTATTTATGAGATTTAAATTTTTTTTAAATTAATATTTTCATGTTTTTAATATTAAAATTTTAATTTATGTTGTCTCAAATTATTTACATGTTTTATATATAACATTCTTTTAATATATTTGTTGTAGATTAAATTAAATTATTGCATATTTCAGTGAATAACTTAGTGACGTACCGAAATTTTAAAATTATTCTTAAGCCAAACATAATATTAAAAATTAAAAAACTGTAATTTTGAAATTATTTTTAATAAAATAAAATAAAAGTTTAAATGTATATAAATATTGGTTTAAAATAAACATAAGATTTTTAAATATAAATTTTGCAAAATTTAATAAATTCAATTTTTATTTAAATTCTTTATTGTAGTTTTCATATTAAAACTTTATTTTTAAACAATAAAATAAAACTAGATTGACAGCAAAAGATTTTATTATTGACTTTAATTAATTTAAAATTACGTTCATTTTTGATTTATTTTATAAATTGAATTTGTATGAAGAAAAATAAATTTTAAAAAAATACTTTTTAAAAAATTTTTACTACTAAATATTTAACTAGACAATACTAAATAATTTTAAATAAATATTTTTAAACTAAATAATTTCAATCACTAATTTAAATTCTCAATTTTAAATTTATTTTAGTTGTAAAACTTTATTAAATAAACTTTGTAAATTTTAATACTAATGATAAATATGAAATTTAAATTTGTATTATAAGTTATTATAGAAATTAAATAAAAACTAAAATTGTTGATGGTATTATTTTCAGAAATTGCTTTTGAAAAAACTTGGTATTTAATAAATTTTAAAAAATAAATTAAATAATTTAATATTTAAGTAATTAAACATTTTATTACTAATATTGTAAAAAAAAATTTCCGCGCATCTTTTGCCATCCATATAAATACATTATTAAGTTTTAATAAAATTAATTATAATATTATAACTTTATTACAGTTTTTTTTATTAATACATTTAAATGTTTAAATCAAATATAATAAATTATTACTTAATTGTAAATTCATATTTATTATAAAAATATATATAATTTTTGTAACAAGATTATTTAAAATTATTCAAACTTGTTATGCGTATTAATTTTAAATAATTTTTTAAAAAATTTTTGAAAAATATAATATGCAATTATGAGAATAATATTTAGAAATTGATAATTATTTTAAAATTAATAAATAAATATAAAATTATATTTTATTAGCATTTTTATCAGCATTAGCTCCTTTTCATAGAAGGCTTTAAAAAATATTTATAAACAATAATAAAATAACAGTAAAATAAAATATAATAAAAATTACATAAAATGTAACATAGTGTAAATTAATAATTTAAATTATTCAAACTTGTTAGAATTGTGTAATTTGTTTTAAAGTAATTAAACGAAGTTTTTTAAAAAGTAGATAATAAAATTTAACAAATCTTCTTTTTAAAATGTATTAAAATAATACAAGTATTTCTTTATGTTAATTATAATGGAAATAAAACAATACTAATTTTTGAATTAGTTTAAAATTTAAAATCCATTTTAAAAATGTTAATATTATATACAGTATATTTTTATAATTTTTTATTTATAATAAAAATTCTACGTAAAACATACTATAGGTATAAAACATAAAGCGTAAGAAATAGGAATAAAGTTATGCACAAAAAGCATTTCAATTAGCTATAAAGTTAGAAAGGCGACAAAAAAAGGCACATAACGAGCGCAAAAAGTATGCAATATTTTGTTATCTATTAAATTTGTTTGAAACCAAAGTATAATTTTGATACATTAGATAACAACAAATATTTATAACCAATTGAATATATTATACAAAATTAATTAAAAATAATAGTTTATTAAAATTTGTTAATTTTTTTTAATGAGATTCGAATTTCTTTTCAATAGTTTAACACAAATAATATTTATACAGTATATACTGTACATAGTTTATTATGCATTATTGATATATTTCATCTATAAAAAAATATTTCGTAATCAGTTAACTCGTTTAACGATACAAATAAATAAATGTGCAATTATATAATATATTCTAGCATTTAAATTTGAATTTTTTTGATAAATATATAATACGTTAAAATAGTAACTTCAATAATTTTATATTAAAAACAATATATTTTATGTATCATTCAAAAAAAATTATTGTAATTTAAACTTAAAATTAAAGTAATTTATTATTTTTATTTTAAAAATTATTTTAAATATTATATATATTGCATATTAAATTGTTAAGAAATACTTATATGAAAAATAATTGCTATTATTTATTTTATTATTTTTTATAAACCTGAACTCAACCAATTGTTGACTTTAAAAACAAAAGTCAATTTGAAGTCACTGTCCTTTACATATTTAAAATCTAAGAAAATGTTAAATTATTATTTATATTTAATTTTTCTAGTTAATTTTACAATATAATTATTAATAAAATGATTTGTAAATTTTAATGCTAATGATAAAAATAAAATTTAAATTTGCATTATAATTTATTAAAGAAATGAAATAAAAACTGAATTTTTTAATAAATTTATTTTTAGTAAATTGTCTATAAATAAATTTTTATTAATTAAGTTTTAAAAAATAAATTAAATAATTTTATTAATACATTTAAATAATTAAAAATATCTTTAATAATATTGTTTAAAAAATCTTCGGTCTGGAAGTTACCTTATAAAAACATAGATAATTTTTGATAACATTAAATATAAAATTAAAGTTTTATGACAGTTTTTTAATACATTTAAAGTTTAAAACAAATATAATATATTATTAAGTAATTATAAATCTATATTAATTATAAAAACATGCATAAGTTTGTTACAAGATTAATTAAAATCATTTAATTTTTTAATGTTTTTTTTAATGAATATAATTTTCAAATATAAGAATTAAATTAAGAAATTCGTAATTATTAAAAATTAAAAAATAAATTGAGGCTAAGCTGATCTCAACTTAACATAAATTTAAAATTTATTTATAATTTACTGTATTTTATAGTCAGCGCTTACTGTACTTGTACTTGCATTTGTACTTCGCAACTCATATCACGACTCATATTTTTAAACTGTACTTGTTCAGTTCGAGCTAAAAACTATATCCTGCATATACAGTATATCTCAAATGTATTTTAAATCAATTTCAGTTGTATTCTCTTCGCAGCCCGGACTCGAAGCATTCAGTTGTATTAAATTTAATTCAGTTATTACAGTATTAATTAAATTGTTGTTTAATTAACTTTTTGTAACATTTAATAGCGCAATTTATCACTAGTCAGTCGACCATTGTTTATAGAGTAATTTAAAATAAATTTATATTTAAAATAATAACTAGTTTGTTTTAATATTATATGATACGTATTAAAAATAATTAATTACAAACTTGCCACAAGTTTTGGCAAGAATTCAAAAACTTATTTTCTATATTAAAAAAATTGTTTATAAATACAAAAGATATTATAAATTTTCTTTGACATAATAACTTAATTTTTAGTTAATGTTTTTCATTTATAATAATTATATTTCATTATTTATTGATAAAAACTGTATTTTAAGTACAAATTTAATAAATACTAATAAAATTTTTATAATTTTAGTAATTGGAATAACGTCTCCAAATCGAATAATATTTTGTTATTTTTTACAAATTGATAATAAATTTACTGATTAAATAAATAATTTAATAAACATTAAAAAACTTAAATAAAATAACCAATGAAACAGAAATTTTGAAACTGTATGAAAATGAGACAAAAGCGAACAATTTGTAAAAACAACAAGAAGAAAACGAGAAAAGCGTGATAATAGTAAAACTGATTTAACTAGATTTTTTGTTTAAACCAATGCCATTAATTACGCATATTAATTAAAAATAAAATACTGTAAATTAAAACATTAAAAACATTCAGTAATAGATAGATCTTAAAGATAACATAAGATATTATAGATTTTGATAAAGATAGATCAAAAACAAATATAAAAGATCAAGAAGATTGGCCGATCATTGTAGTTAATTTTTCCTCAAGTATTTGCCAAAAACCTAGGGGGATATGGGAGGTAATTTTTCCACAAAAACGCTGAAAAAACCTATAATTTTATAATGAAATTTTATCTAATTTAACTAGATTAAACTAAATGTAGCTAATTTAACTGGATTTAAACCGGATTTAAAAACAATTTAGGGATAATTTCATAATTTTAGGTAAACGCAAAAAATACGTTGGCCGCAGTAGGCGGCCGGCAAACAGTCTAGTATTTTCCGACCAAATTCTTGGAGTAGATAAATTAAAATTTTCAAAATTAGAGGGGATTTGCCTGATCCTTCGTTCTCGATTTTTGACAAAAGAATATCGGCAATTGGGGCGGGAAATTATATATATAATTTATATTTTCTTGTATGAAATGTTTATATATACAAAAATAAAAAATTACAATAATAATTGATCTAAAAATTATATATATAGAATCAGAATCAGAATCAGAATCAGAATCAGAATCAGAATCAGAATCAGAATCAGAATCAGAATCAGAATCAGAA
>JAQFXP010004794.1:0-10130 GCA_034693685.1 Belba bartosi
TTTGAAATGATGTCGGGTTTGCGTTCGCCTATAAGTATAGGTCTCACAGATGAACAACAAATCATTAAATTAATTAAAAAAACAAAAAAAACAAAAAAAATAGTAAAATTAAACACAAATAGAATTATTCCTTTATTTGCATTTATTCTCGAATTAATTCCATATTTAGTTACCTATTCTATTAATAAAATTATTTTAATTGGTATACCAAATTCACTCTTATATTCATTAGTATATTCTTTATCGATTTATATTTTTATGAATCAAGTTCTATATTTTTATATTTTAAGCTATTATTTAAAAATTAAAATTAAAGAAGCTAATCAAATTTTAAGATGTATAGCATTTAATAAGAACTGTTTAAATAAAAATAAGTTAAAATTTTTATTTTTAATAAACTCAATTTATTTGGAAATCAATGAATACAATACCAGTTATTGGTCTAAATATTTGCTATTTTTCTGGATTAGTATCGGAAGCGTTGCTATATTTACATTAATTGAAGTTATATTTATTCCATTGCATTTAATTGTTAAAATAATAGCAATTTATGTATTTATATTGTTTTTATCAATTTTCTTATTCGTTATATTCACCGCTTCTTCAGTCAATACCGAAGCGATTAAAACACATAAACTATTAATACGATTATTAGTAGATAGATATGCAAAATCTAAACAAAAGTCAATTTATAATTTAATTATTAAATTTAAGGTATTTTTTTTATTTAATTAATTTTAAATTTATTACAATTAAATCTAAATTAATATATTTTATTAAAAGATACAAACATTAATTGAAAGAATAGCTTTAAAAAGAGTTGGCTTTTCGTGTTATACGTTATTTACTATTAATTCGTTTAAATGTTATGAAGTAATTAACAAATATTATATTTTAATATAATAAAATGTTTATAATAATTTTTTTTGCAAATAGATACTTTCATATTTGTCGTTATTATTCTGCAAAATAATAAAACAAACTATGTACTAATTTTAAATTTATAATTAGCCTGGTTAAATTTTTATATAATTTAAATTAGTTTTTGTTTAATTTTAAACTAAAATTTAAAATATTAAAAGGTTTTTCACAAATTTTTTTTTTTATTAATTTAATATTTTAATACATTTAATATTAAATATTTAATTTCTTATTTAATTTAATTTATTTTAAACTTTACACAACATTATATTTTAATTTAAAAATATATTATTGCATTTTAATTGTAAAATAATTTTAAAATTAAAGATGTAGTCATAAGTTAAAAATCTTATTTTTTCCTTGCTAATACCGGCATGCCGCTTTGTGTTGGGTATTACGGTATACAAAATTTCGACATAAATGCAAAATAAATTAAATATTATAACAAATTGTAACAAATCTGCTAAAAATAAAAAATATTCACATAAAACAGAGAATTAAATGTTTAAAAACAATTGAGAAAAAATTTGTCTTGGATACAATAATCTAAATTACAGTTAAAGTGTATAAATAAAATATAAATCTCACTAGTTTTACAGTATATACAATAATAAAATATTTGAAAATTGTTTTAAAAACAATAATTCAGTTTGTGGCAATAAAAATAGCATATTGATTTTATCTTATCCAATATTTTAATAAACTCATTGTTTAATTACAATTCTTAACATTTACTGTAAAATATTTATTCTTAGGTTATATATATTAAAGCTTAAAAATATTTTGTAATTTTAATTAAAAAATAAATTTGTCATAGTAATAGCTTATGGCGTTTAGTTTTCAGACTTATATAGCATTTGTTTGAAAATTAAGAAATACAAGTTCAAAATGCCCCATCTTTCCTTCCCTTCATTGTTCCTCTCAACTCAATTTAATATATATTATATTATAGTATTTTATAAATTGTATCTATAAATCAAACTTTAATTATCAAAAATTACAGTTTTTACTGACTATAATATACATTTGATATAGTTTAAATATGGTAAAATTAACTTTATTTTAAGTATTTAACACTCGAAACGCTTAATTATAAAACAGTAAGTAATTTTGTTAAAAATAGTAACCAAATTATATTAAGATTGAATTAAAAGATTGAATAAAATATAGCTCATCTCTGGCGCTAAAAACAAATTGAATTCAAATTTGGGGTTTATTTGAAATATATTTATATATTTAATTAATATATATATAGTCTTTTTAGCTAAACATTAATTTAAATTTATTACAAAAATAATTTAAATGCAATTTAAAAACATTTCACTAATTTATAAAAATTTTAATTATTATCGATTCAATCAAATTATTAATTCATTCCTCGACATTAGGTTCTACTCATTGTTCAAATCGTAAAAAAGCATAAAATCATAATAGTTTTAGTAATAGAGATATTTATACATTAATTATTTAATTAATTATAAAATTTTAATATAAAAATGGTATTTTAAGGTTTGTGAAAAGTTAAAATTATTACAAAATTTTTCATTAGTCTTAAAGTCTATTCAGTTAGTAAAGTCTAAAATTAGTCTTAAATTTTTCTTATGTAAAATAGCCACGTTTATTTGAAAAAATTAAGTTATTAAGTTAAAACAACAAATTTTTATAAAACTGAAATTAAATAAATAAATTCTAAAACAAATAACAGAAATGCAGCCAAACATCCGAATGAGAATTGTTTGAATGCAATCAGTAATTGCATTATATTTAATGATTTAGTGCTTTCATTAGAGTTGATATATTCATATTTAGTCGAATTTTTGAATAAATTTTCTATCCAATAATCAATTAAACCAGCTTTGGTCATATCCAATATTCTGTGCATAATCAAGTTCAATTAATAAAATACATTTAAACAAAAAATTATGTAAATAATTGTTACTTATCTTACATTTTGTTAATTTGTTTTTTAAATCGAAACTCTTTTTGCATAACAATTGCAATTAAATCCATAGAAAATATTGAATTAATACTAAGCGGAGGCAATGTTTGCTGATAATTTTTTACACCAATCATATATTTTAGTGTTATTCTAGATTTGATTAAAATATACTCTTTTGGAAATTTTCTTATTAATTCATCTATTTCTTCACCAGTTTTAACATGCTTGAATAAATTATTATTGTTATTAAAATATAATTTCTAAAAAAATTAACAATTTATATACAAATTTATTATTAATAAATAGAAATAATTTAATACTTTAATTGAACTTAAATATATATTTTCGGGATCTAATATTTTAAACTTGTTCGCCAACAAAGGTTTTATTAAATCATCAATAGTTTCAATAGAATCTGAATATTCACTTAAAGTTATTAAAGTATAAATTTTACCGGAATAGAAGGTTCGCAAAATAAAGCATGTTAAAATCCAACTAAATATTAATAATTTTATTGATAAATATAACTATTTAAATGATACAACTGGTTGGTTAAGAAAAACCGAAAATAACTTTTATCTTGAAAGTTTTATGATATTTACTTGAAATAAAAATACTAATTATAAAAATCAAAACAATTGATGCAAAAAGAATTATCCAAATTAAGGTATCAAAGGGTCCAAACAATGAAGAGTAATAATTTATAGACTCCGGTAATGGTATTGTGAAAGTAATAGAACTACCATGATGCATTGTCGCATATGTTATCACTTTAGATCTTTCTATACTCATACTTATGTCTCCAATACCTATATCTGCTTTCTATACAATAAATATTAATTATATTAATATTATATTTAAACAAATTAAATTTACCTGATAAACAACTTGTCCAATTATTCCATTCCAAGTATTATTAACAAAATTGCCCCAGGTCATATTACAATCAATAAGCTCAAATGTAAAATTCATGTATTTACTCATTTCCATCAACACTTTCCCCTCATATCCTTCAATTGATATTAATTTTTTATTTAATTCATATTTTGCAAATATATTTGGATAATACTATATATGATAAAAAAATAATTAATACATAACATAAAGCTGTCTGGTTACTTTTGGCAGTAGACTAATATGCCTTTTTAGAAATAAGCCTGTATTAATATTTTATTAATATAACAAGTTATTAACAATTGTGGTAAAATTTATATATTTCATTAATTTTTAAAATAGAGCATATATGCACATTAATTTAATTTATTTACTTTTATTATTTGTGACTATTATTAAAACAATAAGTAATAGATATTACCAATTTATAAAATCAATAAAATAGCTAATTTCTCAATAAGGCATACTAATTTTTAGCAACCAGACAATTTTATAAGTAAATTTATACCTGATTAGCAGCTACATATAATTTGGATCCGTTTAGGTTATATGCCATTTTATAATAAATAAAATTTTAATTTTTATATTAGTGTAATAAAATTTTATATTGTAAAAATATATTTAATTATTATTTGCAAATGTTTTATCTAACTAATAATTATATTGATTTTAGAATAAATTACTTTTATTGATTGCCATTGACTATAACTTTTTTTGCTAAATTTATTTACGTCATAAATATTATGTATTATTATATTTTATTAATGATAAGAAAAACACAAATAATTATTTTATTTTTATGAAAATTATTTTTTTATTTTTAATTAGTTTTATTTAATGTTGCTTGATTATTATTATAAAAAATGTTTTTGTATTAAATAATTTTAATTGTTCTGTTAATAAAAATAACTAAATAAATTAAAAATTATATATAAAAAGTAAATATTTTTTGTTAAATATTATTTATATGAATTAAATTCTATAAAATATTGAATTAAACTCAAATAAATAATTTGTTTTTAAAATATATTCTAAATTATCTAAAATTAGAATTTTTCAAATATTAGCAAGCATAATATATTTAAAAACAAAATTAAATTTTATAGATTTTAGCGTATTTTAAAATCTAATGCAAAAAAAATAATTGAATTTTATCATTATTAAATAAAAATATTTTTAAAAATAGTTGATTTTATCCCAATTCCAGTTATGACTAATTTTTAGCCTAGTTAACAAAAATGGAGCTAAACTGTACTTATGCTTCGAATATATAATTGATTTTTAATTACAAAATTAGAAATTAATTTAAATAAAAAATTGAATTTATTATAAGTCACTTATAAATGCAAATTTAATTTTTAAAAATTATATTCAAATAGAAAAAATTGAATAAATTAACATTAATTATCTTCAATATCTAATTGTTTAATATTTAGTTCAGAATTTGATTTATGAAAAAATTGAATTTTGTTCGGTTTGTCGTTGTCTATAGCTTCGAGCTCTTCCTCGTCGTCGTAAAGATTTTTGATTCGATTCGACATAACAATGACTCCAATGTCTAATAACGTGCCAATTATTAAGCACCCGAAGGCGGCCCCATGTAGGTAGTGCCGGTATTTGTCCACGTCATACAACCAACAATTTCCAGTCTCGCCTTTTGGCATAATAAATGCAACATTTTAGTGCAAAAATTTACAAGGCTCATATTTTTCAACGGCATTTTATCAAGTTAGATTTAGATTATAATCTTTTAGAAAATTTGAGTATTTATCTAGGGTAATTTTAAAACATTAATAAGCATATTTGAAAACATATTAACTACTATAACTGCAAACACATTTGTTATATGTTTTAAATTAATGCTTTGAAAATAGTCTAGATAAAAATTGAAATCCGCTATTAGATTATAGCATGTTTATATCAATTTTATAATATTAATTTCATATCAAATATAGAAATTAATCAAAACTTAAATTTATTTCACGAATTGTTTATCAAATTTAGGCCTATATCTGAAAATTTTCTAATTTGCAACAATTAAATACTAATCATACGAACCACATGACTCTTCCCACACCAAACAGGTCGCGTCAGTAATCGCACCAAATATTAACGGATACGGAATAAAAGCTAACGAATCGATTGAATAGATTGAATGGATTTTATTAAATTTGTTTCTAATTTATTAATAAATAATTTATACCAAAAACTGCGAAAAAACTTCCGATTACTCCCATTGCAAAACATTTATCTTTAGGTTCGACACATCTGTTCGAATAATTAAAAATAAATAAAATTTTAGCTAATTTTGTATATTTAAACAGATTTCCAAATCAAACCGCAATGTAATCAATGTATTGCCAGTTCTTGCAGTCGACGATATCATACTTCCAATACTGAGTAATATTATATAAATCAAAAAATTATTGCAGTCTGATGGACAATAACCGGATTGTGCGCTTCCGCTCATATTTGTGCCAAACTCTATGCAATTGCAATCACTAAAAGTCTTATAGTTATAGAAAAAGTTAACTTAAATCAAATAAATATAAAATTAAAATTAGATTACAGTTGGATTAGTTGTGGTATCAGCTTGTTTACATCCGGCAAAACAGGGCGAAAAGTAGGTTGATACTCCATCCGACGCACATACTGGTTGATAGACCTGAGTGGTGCACTGGCATCCAAAATTGCACATGTTAGACGCTTGAAGATTTAATCTGCTTGTTGCAATTATTTATGAATACATTTGATTTAATTATATAAATTTAAGTAAATATTTATTCCTACTGTCCGTCCATTATTGCTGTGTTGGGGAAGATAGGGCTTTCGCAGCCGAAGAACATTGCACTGAATATAGCAAAACTAGCGATGAGTTCGACGATAAACATATAAACCACAAGTGATTTGGCTTTGGGTTTAAAGTAGCGAATGAGAAGACCCCCGCTCATTATGCCCAGTGCCATAGTTACCACACTTGTCGAGCCTTTAAATACAATTTGTAGATATTTTTAAAGTTAACCGAAAATTGAAACAGGGATAGGCTTGTCAACTTGTCGAATTTAATTGCTTAAGTTTATATTATAAGTACAGTTCTTATTGTCTTAATATGTAAGGCTTTCAAATAATATTTTCAAATTTTGCTAAAATTCCTTGAGAATCAAGGTAATTTCCGTAGTATTGGCAAGCTTAAACAGGGATGACTTACCGGTGATAGCACTGGCGCCGGAAGCTGACTGTCTGTATTGCATTTCCATATATTTTGGTTTAAACGTATAATAACCGAATAATCCAAATACACGGAATATTCCGGCGAATGCATGAAATATCAGAATTGGATTCTTCGCCAGTCTTTTCAATGCAATTCTGATTTCTTTTAAAAATAATTTATGCAAATATTATAAAAATGTGCTTGTTACATTGTATCAATTATGTTTGTACCAGTTGCTTTTGGAATTTTTATCTGAAGCTTAGATTTACTCTTCTCTGAGATCTCCAACTCTTCGGATATGACATCAATCGCTTCATTCGTGTCATTCGTGTTATTCGCGTCAACCGACGCCCCTTTGAATCGTTTCGGAAACATAAACATTGGAATTGTGAACACAATTATTGCAATTCCCAACACTAAAAATCCAATCCACCATGCACCAACCTAAAACAACTTATGCTCGATTATTCAGAGTATATATAATAAAAGTAGCAAGTGAATATATTTACCCAACGAGGATCTGTTCTGTCAATGTGTGGGTCAACTAAAACGTTTAATTAATTTTTGTTTAGTTAAATGTCAAAGGTGAAATATCAGAATATCTACTCACAAAGCGGGTCTTCATACCAGGCCAGACATATTGAACATAAAAGAAAGCCCAGTGCTGGACCACATAGTCTTAGGGTTGCAGTCGCGCCTTTCAAATAAATAAAAATTTAAAGTTATTAAACATTTACAACAATGCAATCGCATAAAAGTTAATAAAATCTATAAAAATTAACAACTATTAAAAACATTTTTATCAATCTTTATGCCCAAAAATTGTGGATTTTATTGAAAAAACAAAAATATTTCTTGAGCATTAAAACATTTTTATTTTATCTCTTTAATTTAATTTAATTTATATTTAATTATTTTTAATAATTAAAATTTTAGCCCGTTACTTAAATCGTTTTATTATAATATGCCGCTCTATAGTTAAATTGTTTTGCAATTAATTAAATTATTAAAATTTAAATTTAAATATAAAATAAAATAATTAATTAAACATAAAATTACTTATATAAAGCGGTGAATTCTTCTTTTGTACATTGTCATCTATGTAGGGAAGACCAATTGTGTAAAAGGCCGTATAGCCCAGTCCATTGGCACAACTGGCCAACAGGAGAATAAAAATGGCAAAATATACAGTCGAATGACTCTCTTCTTTGTCGCACTTGTTATCCAAAAGATCTGAAGAACAAATCTCATATTGAGTAGAGTTTGACTCAAAGTTTGTTTTAGAAAGTAAGTGAAGTCCCGGTCCGTATATAAAGTACGGAAGTGCAGTCAGAATAAAGGAGAGGCCAGCGATTAACTCGCCAATTGCTATCAAATGAGATCTATTATATCTAGAGCCCAGGTATCCGACAATAGGACTGACGATCATTTGGCTCAAATTGTCGGCAATGAGTATAAAACCGGTGACTTTGCTCTCAAATGCATATCTTCTCTCTAGGGTCGTAATTGAACCAATCAAATAGGTAAAGTAAGCACCTTGCAGAATTGCTACTATTGAAAAGTTAATGACAAAACACTTTGGAGTCGCAAACACTTGCAGCCATTCCGGTCTCCAGTTTCCTATTCCACACGAAGTCTCCAAATCAATCGATATGTCGACCGAACCGTCGTTTACGGATTTGATATTTTTTTCTGATTTAGCATTCATATTGAATAGTATTTTTGTAATTTAATCTTGAATTTATTTAACACAATTTTATTTATTTAAAAAAATGTTTTATATTAATAATGAAAATGCACTTTCTAGTTTTTCTCATTCACTTTGGAGTTAGATTTCTGTTATCTTATTCCTTCTCTCATATGCTTTCAATCATAAGAACTTCAAACTTAGTCTTACAGTAAATTCTTTTATAATTAGATTTGTTTATAATTGTTATATACAATGACTTCAAAAGTTCAACCAATCCAACGGGAACAAATTTTGATAATTTAATCATTGATTGTAACAATTTTAATACTGTATTAATTTAATTGACAACTGTTTTTTAGCAACTAATTTAACTTTTTTAAAAATGTAATGCTAAAACAATATGCAAGTTTAAAATATTAATTTTTAAACCAATTCATGTTATTCAGTTTTATTTATTTATAAATAAATAATGTAAACATTTTTTTTGATAAAACTTATCAATGAGTATATTGCACGATCAAAAGTTCTCATAAAAAAATATATAATAATATTCATATATTTGAAAATAATTTCTACCTGGAAAAATTAAAGAAAAATGCGTGAGAAATTATTTTGCAAAATTGTAGAAATGCTACAATAATCGGCCGTGGCAATAGCCAATCAGAGTTTATTTTAATGTACGAAATTTTTATACTAATTGAGCAAACTGTTATTTGAACCTAGATAATGTTTTAATACTGACGATATTTTAAATTAAGATATGTTTTTAATGTTATTTTATGTTATAAAAATATGTCGTTTGAGATAAGTATGAGTAAAATTCTTGTTTGCAAAATATCAATAAATTATAATAACAATATTAAATAACATTTTTACCAAAATATTTATATTTATACATAAAAAAAACTAATTAAAATCTAAAAATATTATGCCATTGTAATAATATAGAAAATATCATAGGTCCGTATGTGTTTAATCAATAAATAGTATAAAAACTTTAGTTTCATTTTTGCTTAATAGGTTTTGACAAGTTACTCAAATGACGACAAATCCATTGATTTTGAATGTAATCTCAATTTTTTTTCGCAAAATTTGAGTCAATTAATAATTTGTATTGTTTTGGATAAACAGATCTTTAGAACTGTTTGAACACACATTTCAAACGTGTCTTCACTTCGAATGAGAGATATATTCATTCAAACTTTAGTACAGTTTAATAAAAAAAAACTTTTGAGTTATTTTTATGATACCTTGAAAATTATGTTTATACTTTTTAAACATTATTTCCCGTCACAAGAAATGTGTTTATATAAATATTTTATCTAATTATTAATTTTGTTTCAATATATGTATTGTATTTTTTAAATGTGCATAACTTTATAAATATTACAGTTAGAGAAATAATTTTTGCAAATTTTATTATTGTATGGTTTTATCATGATTAAAATAATTTTTGCAAATTTTATTATTGTATG